>JAWRVZ010000012.1:4320000-4455000 GCA_037043235.1 Rhodeus uyekii | reverse complement strand
CCATGCAACTTAGAATAAAAGATAGAGCAAGAAAAGGTAGCAAGAGAAAATAATGTAGGAAATCTTTCCGTTGAATACAAGTGCATGACAGAAATGTAGATTTCTAAAGAAAATGTTACTGTGGAGACATTCCTTAAAATATGTGTTTAAATAGAAAAATTAAAAAACAAATATAGCTGCTTTGCCTTACATCAGTTTTTATTCATACTTTAGTGTAGAGAGAAGAAACAAAATATTATGAATAGGTTTAGGTTAGGGAGAAATAATAATGAGAAATATGTTTTTTGTCATTGTTTTTCTTTCTTTCATACATGAATCAAAAAGTAAAGCCAAGCAAGTTTGTCTTTACGCATCTGGTGGCACATGAAAAAAATGTATTCTTCCACTACAAGGACTTTATAGTCAGAAGGTTTGTCGTTAAATACGTGTCTCATTCTGGAAGTCCACACATTTATTTTTCCTGTCCCGTTTGTTAAAATGACATTGAGCACTGTTCCATCAAGGACCAAAACGGACAAATAGTGGCCCTCAAGAGGCTCCAAATGCTTTATTTAATTACATGTTATATATAAAGGCAAGCAAAGGGTGTTTGTATAAAAAATGTGATAGAATCTGTGTAGATCTCAACAGATGTATTAGTGTTCAAAGTCAATGTAGAATATATGAAGTGACTTGTGCCTTTGTCCTTAAGATGTTATACTAACATGCGTTTGTGGGTGTGCATGCGTGTGTGTGTGTGTGTGTGTGTGTGTGTGTGTGTGTGCATAAGTGTGTGTGTGTGCGTGTGTGTGTGTGTGTTTCCATAAAACATTTAAGTGTAATTTATGTTTATTTTAGAGAATTGTTTTACAGAATTTATACTAACATGCATTTGTACATGCGTGCGTGCGTGTTTGTGTGTGTGCGTGCATATGTGTGTGTGTGTGTTTCCATAAAACGTTTAAGTGTAATTTATGTTTATTTTAGAGAATTGTTTACAGAATTTATTCAAACGTGTGTTTGTACGTGTGTGTGTGTATGTGTGTGTGTGTGTGTGTGTGCGTGTGTTTCCATAAAACATTTAAGTGTAATTTATGTTTATTTTAGAAAATTGTTTTATAGAATTTCTTTGTAGAAAGAATTTTTCTTTCTTTCTTTGTATTTTTACTTTTATCAGAGCAGTTCTCGTGATTACATTGTTTAGCAATAACAGGAAAAACATATTCCATTTCAATAATGCATTCATATACACCATTTCAATAAAACTTTATACATTTTGTGCAGAACTGCAGATATTTGGTCTGTAATTAAATACTTTGTGTTAAATTAAAGAAAAGATGCATAAAAAGCCATATGTATAATTTTCATGTTACATATTTGTATGATGTTATGGGAAGAAAGAGGCGGGAACTATATCACTACATATACAATACAATCTAATTTGTCGTATTAAATTAGCTGTCCATTTTAGGTGGAGGTCTAGGACAAGTTTTATATAAACAAACAAAAAAAGTGTGCGTTGCCGCATGATAGTCAGTGTTACCTCTAAATGCTGTCTTAATATTTCTGGGAGTGATTTGTCTCGACAGCCCCATTGAAAGAGTCCCGTCACACCTGGTCATCTCACCCAGACACCACAATTCTTGCCTTCAGTGAACCTCATCTGGGCTGTCATAGAGACATGGGACGTCTTCACAAAAGAGACACACTGACACAGACCAGTGAGGCAAAGGGTCCATAACAAAGAGACAAGGGGGATGGGAGACGTTCATTTGGCTTGACATACACAGTCAAAACGCAAGCGCAAAATACCAAAAATCTACACGGAATAACAAAAAACGCTTCTGTGATTCTGCATTAAGGCTACAGAAAATCAGTCAGCTGCAAATGACATGAACAGTAAGGAGGATGTTTGAAAATGAGTTTTTTATGACCATTATTTGGACATTTTGTTTGTACATCTTTTGCGTCTTGAGGCCGAGGCATGAACATGGAGAAACATATTCATTTGATTTCACCCATTTTGACACTTTCAATCCATTTGCATCAAGTGGCCCTCAATGGGCGTCTCACCTCCCGCTCTAATTAAAATGATGTTTTCAATAGAGTCCTTTCACTCCATCCAGCTAATAGATAAACATGTAAAGACTCAATCTCCAATAGAGCCTCCGTCAAATGGAGATCATATAAGACAAAAGCAGGAATAGAACCAGCTGGATGCTCTGTGTTGGCATAAAGCATGTGCGAATTCACATTGACACGATTAAGAAAGCTAAGGATTGAATTTGCAATTATTTTTGCTTTAAAAAAAGACGGATAAAACGGGGTGCTCAAAGGAGGTTAAGCTGTTTTGACTAGTCTGATAGCTGTAAAGACACCGGAGAAACAATGTGAAGGGAAAGTCAGAATGCAAGACAAAAGCCAACGCACATGGCAGAATAATAAATAATCCGTATTTTTGACCTTTTTTAAAAGCTGATTATCTGTCTATCTATCTATCTGTCTGTCTGTCTCTCTATCTATCTATCTATCTATCTATCTATCTATCTATCTATCTATCTATCTATCTATCTATCTATCTGTCTGTCTATCTATCTATCCATCTATCTATCTATCTATCTATCTATCTATCTATCTATCTGTCTGTCTGTCTGTCTGTCTGTCTGTCTGTCTGTTTCAACCATATAGAAAATAATATTTAGTGGATTTTAAATGTCAAAAATCAGTAATTTTCTTACATTTTCCAGTAAAATACATACAAGTCACTCAAAGAACCTTTCAGTGAACTGATAAAATGAGTAAAAAAATGTGTTGAATCTTCTATAACCTGTAAAGGTTTTATGAGTTAAAGCATATGTTGCCATATCTTATTCATCATGTAATGTTTTACAGTGCGAACACTGACGCACACCCTGATGAGGGACAACAGTGCTCAATCTCCTGCACCACACTGCCCCTGTGTGGACATGAAGCACATAACATCTAATAATGCTTAGTCGCCATTATACACGTGGCCTTATAAGAGTCATTAAGTAGAAAACCACAATAAGACAAAAGAGATGGTGGACCAAAATTAGCTAGCACTTCTTTTCTCCATACCCCTAATTCAGCTCATTAAGATCTTCAGGAACAGACAGGTCTGTTCGACCTGGACTCTGCACGTAGGAAAAGGATTCGAAAGCCACTCTAAATGAATGCCATTGAGAGCAAATTATCAGGTTGGGCTGATGTCAGATGGGTTTTACCCCAGTTTTAACAGTTTATTTACGGTTTTACATTTTGCTGAAAAGCCTGTAAATTTTTCTGATTCAATTGCGTCAATGGTGATTAAACTAACTAAAAAAGCCAAAGATGATAGTGGCAAGTAAACAAAAATGGAGAAAAGTCTTGGGAGGAGCTAAACTCAGTTGCAAGTGATAACTTAACTTAACTTAATCCATCCAGTGTGACAACATGCCCTGGATTTGGCCAAGACTTACCGGTAAATTTATGTCTATATAGAAAACAGTTTAAGTATGTATTTTACATTGAAAAGGCAATTTAAAAGCAATACACATCACATTGATATTTTGAGTATCCCATCTTAAAGTGATAGTTCACCCAAAAATGAAACAACCTTCAAGTTGTTCCAAACCTTCTTTCGTCTGCTGCACACAAAAGAAGATATTTTGAAGAACACGGGTAACCAACAGTTGATGGACGCCATTGACCTTCATAGTATGAGGGGAGAAAAACTTTTAAAAAAAATGTACTCTATCAACTGTTTGGTTACCGACATTCTTCAAAATATCTTCTTTTGTGTTCAGCAGAAGAGATAAATTCATACAGGTTTGGAACAACTTGAGGATGAGAAAATGATGACAGAATTTTAATTTTTGGGTGAACCACCCATTTAATGGCTCTATTACTCATTCCTTTGGCTATTGGCGCTAAGATCTCTGACAACCTGTTAACAAACCCCTACTGGGAAATCTAGTCAAAAGCCAATTGTAAACACTGATAAAGTTCCTTCGTGGATGTGTTGCTACAGATGCTGTAGGGCTTTTTCCTCTCAACCCTGCAATCTCAAGTGTTGAGGAAACGCTTCTAGTGCAGAGCTGATCCTGGTGATAATGTGTAAACCGTCTGAATCTGCATAGCTGTGTGCCGCTCGTCGCTGAAAGCGAAATATTACAGATCAAAAATACTGGGGCTTTGTCATCCCAAATAAATACCCTCAAACTCTTACTGTAGACACTTTTTGTTTATTAAAGCGTCTGCTGAAATATGCTGTGTCCATATTTGGTGTCTTTCTTGACTCATTTGTTCTGCCTGGGAAAAAGTCATTTTTACAGAAAATTTAATTAAAATGGCAAATTTACACCACTCGTGTTACAATTGTAACTTGAGTTCATTTGACCAGAATTTATATGTAGCAAACAATATCATAAAATTTGGGAAAAGTGGCATACAGGATGTTTTAGAGTCTGGTATCCATTAAATCAAATTCAGTACTCTTAAAGAAATCTCCCCCCAATGCTACAAACACAGTAGTGGAAATGATCTTTAGCGATCCACGCTTGTTGAATGTAAATGTACATTTAATGTTAAATTGGATGAAATTGGTATGGAATTACTATTAGACATTAAATACAATGCATACATTCACCGAGCAAGAAAAAAAAAAAAGTTTGGATTTTAACAGTAGAAACTAAATGAAGTGCTGTAGAAGCAACATGTAATTGACAGTATCGGGTCAGTAAGATTTTGTTTGTAAGAAATTAGAAAAAATAAATACTTTTATTCAATAAGGATGCATTCAATTGATCAAACATGAATATATTTAAAATATATTTTGTTCTTTTGAACTTTCTCTTTATCAAAGAATCCTGAAAAAAGCAGAATGTTTTCCACAAACAGTTTTGTAAGGAGAAAATCAGCATTTTAAAATTATTTCTGAAGGTAATGATTCAGCTTTGCGTCACAGAAATCAATTTAAATTACAATAACTTTTTTTTTTACTGTATTTTGATCAAATTTCTATATTCCTATGCTGAGGAAGAAGCCTACAGATGTGAATAAAGATTTGAAAGCTGTTGTAAGAATAGTGTTAAATGATTATAAAAGCATAAGTTGTCACCAGTCAGGTAAGCACACATTACTGCACTACTAACCCCATCTCTCGCTCTCTCTCTCTCTCACACACACACAGTCATAATTACACAGGATCTGTTGATCTTTGCTCTGCCGGAGCTGCATATGGAGTCTCCCTGCCTAATGCAAAGTTCTGGTTAAACATTGTCCCAAGGTTTGCGTTCTGCCTTCTGTTGTTTTTACACTAAAGCCCTGGCAATTGTTGGAGGCATTATTGACTTTGTAATTAAACTATTTTAACGTCAGGATTTTGTAATCATTACATTTCAAGCCATCTGTTCCTGTCCAAGGCTTGAAATGGATTTTCCCTTTGAGGAGATAAAGGCCAGCACAATGTGGCCAGTTTTATCATTTATCGTCACATCTTTACACACAGACAAATGCTGAAATCCTCATCCGAGCCGTGGTGAGTTTGCACCAGCACCATACACACAAATATATTATGATGCAATGATATCATTTCAGCCGATCTGATTATGGATTTATTAGCGTCCATCTGCTCAAAGACTAACAAAGCTAAATTTAAAGAACCCACATCCAGAGTAGCAATGTATGAACAGCTTGTGGCCTGGATGCCTGGTTTTAGTCAACACCTTTATCAACTTGTATGTTAACCGAGTGAACAATGCAGAAATCAACTCATCTCTTCACATGAGGATAACAGCCAAATTTGATCCACAATTGCACTTCTGGTTTGAAATCTCTTTCGTTTGAATTCTGTACCAGAATTATGAACTGTTACCGGATTATTAAAACATCTTTGAGTTGAAATAAAGATCAAATAAAATATTAATTTGAGATGAAAAACTTAAACTAAATGAAAATGGGAAAACTAAAATTAGTAATAAAAAATAATGAAATCCAAAACTACAGTAAAATGAAAAGGGCCAATATGTAAGAATTTATGTATAAATCGCTTTTTATTATTGCCAATGTGTGAACAGATTATTAAAATTCCTATATTGCAATTATAGGAATGGGGCTGCATTTGAAATCGCATTTTTCACTAGTATTATGTAGGTGAAAAACAGTAAAAGTATGTCTGAATTCACCATACTCATTAGAGTTGAGCCGGATACTCGGCTGAAACGAGTATCCGGTACGGATAAAGCACTTTTGCCCGAGTACGAGTATTATACGAGTAATACGAGTCAATATCTGTGCTCGGATTGAATAAAAATCCTCATTGGGAAGCTGACTGTGTCTGCGTTCTGTGATAGGTTAGTCACAGCGCCCCTCCCCTACACATGCAGATTTGCTGTGTCCTGCTCTGCTCATTCACACACAGAACACTGAGAAGAGAACAGCTCTCTTTCTCTCTCTGTCTCTCCCTCAGTCACTCAGGTTCGCGGGTCTTTTCTGATAACATTTAGGGTTTCTTCAGCTTCAGGTTTTTTTTTTTTTTTTTATTCCAGTTTGTTTGTAGTACTTATTAACCAGTAGAGTTCTGGTAAACGTGGGGTTTGTTCAGACGTGGTGCTTGCTAGAATGCTCTGCCTGTCGGAGATTTTTTTTCTGCTGGCTCTAACCAGTTTTTTTTCTTCACACAAAAAACAATGAAGGCTTTATATGAAAACAACATGAGATTTTCACAGTGATGTTTTTTAGTTTGTAGTTTTATTAAATAATTTTCAGCATCCAGAATAATTAGAACAATTTTTATATATATTTTTTTAATTAGTATATACAATAGTGCTAAGCTAAGAACAATGATGAATTGTGATTATATTACAGTATATACTAGACAACCATAAACAAAGACAATATAATTGGGCCATTACCTGTCATTTATTTGCACAAAAAAAAAACAATTCAAAAAATTAAAAATAGATCAGCTAGCCTATCTACAATGTATTTGGCACTACAATATTTACTGTAAGATATACAGATGAACTAAAACATGTCTCACCTCCTGTGAGTAAAATAGAGATTACAGATCAGGGATCAGTCAGGGTGGCCCACCAGTTGAGCCCATGAACACAGTGTTGATGGGGGGCAGGGACGACACAATTTCTCTAATCTCTGTGGTCCCCTGGAGAGGCAGCAGTGCATTCTGGGAGTGATAAGGAGCAGGAGGTCCATACATGCAGGGCGTTGAGACGGGGCAGGAATGAGCAATACTGGATCCTGAAATGGAAATAAGAAATAGAATACAAATATACCGTATGTGTGTGTACATATATACAGTGGAGTTCACTTGACCTCGGTTAACACGCCAACCCTATGATGTCAACGTTTTTGAAGTGGAACCGCCAATCTCCCTATTTGTCTTAGCATTTTCCTTCTTGGTTATGTCGATTCTTTTATGTCGCCGAACCCTAATATCTCGAGCACAAAAGAGGTACAAATTCGCCACTTCACATGGTTATCTCGTGACTAATGATCGTATCTAGTTCACTGCGCATGCGCTGAGTTTGCGTTGCACGTGGATCATGGTCAAAATGGTCGCTCTGTCAGTGACACTTCAATCACTGTGCCGTGCAGTCACAGAAGAACTTGCGGAAAAATCACACTTTACAGATGTTATCTTGGAAGAAGAGGCGCAGGAGTTCGCCCTCACTGTCCAGGAATTCCCAGATTACATTGACATCGACAAAGATGTCGTTACTGATAGAAGCTTAGAAATATTTGTTTTCAAGCAGACCGTTAAAGGCAAAAAGCAACAAAGCATTTTAGACTTTGTAAAGAAACCATAGTAACTGCTTAACAATACTTTTCAGAACTGTGTCAGAGCGAAATGACTGTGTTGTGAATGCATGTTTATGTATGTTATGACTGTGTTTACGCTTTGAGAGAAATTGTGTTTGCAATGTTGGAGAATATAATTAAAGGTTTGTATGGAGAATCAAAGGTGTTTTTTATTGTATACTGATAAATCTCTGCTGTTAGTTGGTGCACATATGCCTTTTGTTGTTAGCAAACATACAGTCTATGTATATTTTTGTAGCATGCCGATTGCTTCATCAAATAAATCGCCATATTGGCTGTTGGTTATCTCGATCATCGGTTTTCTCAATGCTTTTTTACAACCCCCGAGGCCGTTGACATAACTGGATTCCACAGTATAAATACACACACACACACAAACAGACACGGTTGTGACTAGTTGTCCCATTCTGTGTAAGCAAATATTCTTGGCTAGAAAACAACTATTTAACATAAATAAGTAAAATAAAGATTATTAATATTAGTTAAAACATTTTCAGCTGGGCAAGTTGTCACATTGGGATCCTGCCATTTAAATAGTTCAATGTATGATATTTAATAGCTTTTTAATTTAAATATATAAAGAGTAAATCATTTTATAAAGACAATTCATGAAATGAAAAAGTTTGGGGTCACTAAGTCAGAAATTAACACTTTTATTCGGCAAATTGATCAAAAGTGACTTTAAAGACATTTAAAAAGTTACAAAAAGACTTATTTTTCTAATAAATGCTGTTCTTTTGAACTTTCTATTCATCACTTGATAAATATTTATTGTGGTTTCCAACAATATTAAGGAGCACAACTGTTTTCAATAATAATAAGAAATGCATCATATAAGCATATTACAATGATTTCCCAAAGATCGCTGTGACACTGAAGACAGGAATAATGATGCTGAAACAGTTATTTTAAACTGTTTATTTTATACTATTTCATAATATTACAGTTTTTACTGTACTTTTGGTTAAATGCAGCCGTGGTGAGCATAAGAGACTTCTTTCAAAAACATTTAAAAATCTTACCGACCCCAATCTTTGGAGCGATAGTGTAAATAAAAGATGTAAAACTTTTGAAAAATAATGTCCTGAGAACCCAGTTGTCTGTTATTTAAAATGTCCCTTCATTACATGCTTGACTGGTTATTTCAGTGTGACAACTAGCCCCGTTTGCCCAGAAGGATTTTTGTCCTTACCTGCTGTGTGTGTACCCATTGCAGATAGTTCAGTGTAGTAGGGTCTTGTTGTCTTCCTGCTCGTGTCGTCCAGGATGTTCAGGGGGTCGTGCACTTCGGCGTAGGCCGAAACGGAGCGAATGCTGCTCACGCTGCTGATGACTGACACATGCTGATCGATAAAGGTGCCCATCCTCTGAGCGTCCACAAAACCACTGCTGCTGTAATATCCTGGTCAGGACATAGACAAACAATAATGTTTCTAACTGCAAACAAACTCATATGTACCTTTTTGAGCAGAATAGTAACAATTATAAATCATGATAAATCTTGTCCATTGAGGAACAATTCAGGTTTGGGGCTTGTTATGTGATGCAGATAAATCTGGGAGTAAAGAAAATGGGCAAAATCACTTTTGTGCAATTTTTCATTGTATGTTTTTATTATTCCTGGTTACACTTCATTTTGATGGTCCCCTTAAGACATTTTGTTGACTATGTTGCACCTACATGCTAACTAACACTAATTAGCAGACTTTTAGTGGTAGCGTTAGTAGAATAAGGAGTTAGGGTTACCGTAGTAAGAATAAGTTGACATGTAGTTTCAAAGTTACTTATAGTCAGTAGAATATCTGTTGGGGGACCATTAGAATTAAAATGCTATCACATATTAAGCAGACAGTCTACTAGTATACAACTAACACTTGTTACGTTATAGTCAACAGATTATTACATTATTCCTGATTTATTTAATTCCTTGTTCGTCTTTTTGCAAGTGTCCATGCTTTCCTTTTTTGTCAATTTTATTTTATAAATAAATGGAAAAAAGAAAGCATTACACCGCTGGACATGTCTATACTGTATCTTAACTTAAATTTAAAGTCTCTTAAGCTCATCAAAACTGCTTTTATTTGATAAAAAAATACAGTAATATTGTGAAATATTATTACAATTTAACTGTTTTCTATTTGAATACATTTTGAAATATAATTTTTTCCTGTGATTAAAGCTGTATTTTCAGAATCATTACTCCATCTTCAGTGATCCTTCACAAATTATTCTAATATTTTGATTTGCTACTCAAGTAGCATTTTTTCTTATTATTAATGTTGAAAATAGCTTAATATTTTCGTGGAAACAATGATCAATTTCTTCAGAATTCCTCTAGAAATTCATTTATGTGAAATAGAAATCTTAAATGCCTCTGCTGTCAATTTTGATTAATTGAATACATACTAAGTGAATTAAAGTATTACTTTTTTTTTACCCCAAACTTTTAAACTAGTGTACATTTGTATACATTTATGTAAGTGCACTCTTAATTGGCCAATAATAATTTTAGCTTCTCTCACCATTGTGCCCAGAGCTGCAAACCGGACCTGAACATCCATCCCCACTGGCAGCACTTCCTCCAAAGCTGTACCCTGTGGAGTCCAGCAGCTGTACCCCCTCAGAATCCATCGCAGGGTCACCTGGAGCTGTGTATCCAGTCAATGCAACCCTCGAGCTGTAGGGAGACACGGTGCAGCTGCTGCTGAAGCAGTCTTTAGTCAGCTGGTGTCCAGAAAAGGGTGCATAGCGTCCGCTTTCGGCATGATAGGCCGATGTCGGAGTGTGCGTCTGAGCTCTGAACACAGGCTGGTAGTAAGAAGAGTTGGGGTAGGAGCCAGGAGAAGCATTGTGCAGACTTTGGTACATGGTGTCGGGGAAAGTCTGGCAAGACATTTGTGGCTGGATGGGGCAGGTGCTCTGCGTCCTCACAGCCATCGGGCCCTGGTTGATCACGCTGCTACGGTTGATCATGGCTGGAGAGATCGGAGGGGTCATCAGGGGCGCGCTGTTCTGGGAGAAATCCATTTGACCTGGGAAAATATTAGTAGATATATAATATTAAAAATACAGATCATTTAAATTGCATTAATATTAAATTAATTACAATTAATTATACTGCTGTACAAAAGTTTGAAACAAATTCAGACTTTTAAATGGTTTTAAATGATATAACCGTTTTCTATTTTAATATATTTTCAGCATCGTCACACATGATCGTTCAGAAATCATCCTAATATGCTGATTCGCTGCACAAGAAGGATTTTTTTATAATTATCATCATCAAGCTGAAAATCAGAAAGAAATACTTTTATTCCTTATTATATAAGGATACACTAAATTTATCAAACGTTTTCAACACTGATAATAATAAAAACATTGATCAAAATAAATTAAGGGAACACTTAATCATCAAAGTCAATTAAAATTAAGGGATATAAATCTGTCCAGTTATGAAGCACAAGTGATTGTGAATCAGTTTCACCTGCTTTGCTGCATATGAAAGTGACAACAGGTGCTCTGGAGAGACAACAGAAAGACAAACCCCAAAAAGGGAATGATTTTGCAGGTGGTGTCCATAGACAGTTGTTCTCTTGTTGTTTTTCCTGACTAATTTGTTGTTGTTTAGTTTCTTAGGGTGTTTGCCACTGTCTGTAGCATGAACTCATGCACAGTTATCCCAGCACAGTTTGAAAAGCATTGTGTCAGTCCGTTACACAAGGAGAGATGGACAGGGATGTAGAAGGACAACAAACCAGCAGCAGGACTAATCTTCTCCTTTGTGAGAGGAGGAACATGAGGAGCACTGCAGAACCCTGTAAAATGACCTCCAGCATGCTACTGGTGTGCATGTTTCTGACCAAGATGTCAGAATCAGACTTCATGTGGGTGGAACGAGAGTGCGACGTCCTCTAGCGGGACCTGTGCTCACAGCTCAGCACCGTACAGCTCAGTTGGCATTTGCCAGAGAACACCAGAATTCAAGTCTACCATTGGCAGGTTCACACTGAGCACGAGCACATGTGACAGATGTGAAAGAGTCTGGGGATGCCGTGAGGATCGTTATACTGTGTTCAATATCATCCACAATTTTTGGCAGTGGGTCAGTAATTGTCTGGGGAGGAATATCCTTGGAGGGTTGCTCAGTCATTGTCAGATCTTATGCTGATGCAGTGGCCCTGGGTTCCTCCTGGTTCAGGGTAATGCCTCACGTTCCCCAGACCTGAATCCAGTTGGTTACCTCTGGGAGAGGTATTAGAGCATGTGAAGCTGCCAAGCAGCTCCACAGACTGTCCAGGAGTTCACTGATGCTTCAGACCTGGAAGGAGATCCTTCATCTCATCAGGAGCTCATGCGTTTTTGAGAGCGCACGTGGGGCATACATATACACTTCTGACTTGCATTATGAGTTGCTGTGAACTTCATGCAAGTTGGATCAGCCTGTAACTTAAATTTTTTGATATGATTTTGAATCCAGCCCTCAGTGTGTTGATGGTTTTAGTTTCCATTTTTAGTTCGTTCCCTTAATTTTTTTGACCAGTATATTATTAATAATTTAGCACCAATAACAACTGGTAATAATTGATCAGCAAATCACCACATTTGAAATTGAGACCCCTAAAATGTTTTAAAGTGCCGTTTCCATGATAATGCAATATTCAATTTCAAAATGGGTTTCACAGTATGATTTTGAATGTTTAAGCTTATAACCTAAAAGTATTAGCTTGTATACACACCATTACACTGAGAGTTAATAGTCCCTCTCTGACACCATTGTCTTTGATTTCAAATACATTTCTGAATTGTTTCAGATTGAAGCAGAAATATTGTTTTAAATTCTTATGGAGCAATTTAAATGGAATTTTAATTTTTCAGGCTCTGGAAAAGTTTGACTTTTGCACACTATAACAAATCATTTGAACCAAAGACATTAAAAATAAACATGTCTCTAATTCGGTTGATCTGCTGTTTTTAAGCACCATTTATAGTAAAGTTGTCTGGATCGGTACTATGGTACACAATAGTACTGGCCCCGAGTCCCTGTTGTGCAGCTCTGAGAGACAGGAAATCATGTTCTGGAGGGTTCTCATCCTTGACAGTCGAATCACTGGACGCCACACCAGATTTATTCCGATTGGCCAAGAAGCAGGAACTTGGGGAAGCAGTGAATGTTGCCTTACTAGCATCTGTCAAAATGGAAAAATCAACAATGATTGGGTTATAAACATCTGCATATACGCCACCATTCAAAAGTTTGAGGCCGGTAAGATTTTTTATTTTCTAAACTATATCTATACTAAACATTTCTAATGTTACAAAGTTTCATATATCAAATTAATGCAGTTCTTTTCATAAAAGAATCCTGAAAAAACATAAGAAATTTAATAGTAAGAAATGTTTCTTGGGCGGAAAGGATTTCTGAAGGATTATGTGACAGCTAATCAATCACTATTGATTAAATGTAACCTTGGTTAGTATACAATACTTTTTTCAAAGATATACACAAATATTCCTGAACCCAAGCTTTTGAAAGACAGTATACTGTTAAATTAATAAGTAATAATACAAATAAAACTAAATGATTAGGGTACCTGCACTCCTCATATATTTCTCCAGTAGATTCTGAAGGTCCTGCTCTTTGTCATTGTTGAATTGTGTTTCAATTGCTAGCAGGATGTACTCATCCAAAAGCATCCGAATGAGGTGGAACGAGCCTGTAAGTAACATGAAACCAGTTTAAAGGTACAGTTCACCCAAATATCAAAAAATTCTGTCATCATTTACTCCCTCTCAAGTTGTTCCAGACCAGTACAAATTCTCTTCTGCTGAACACATTATTATTGTTGGGCCCCATTGACTTTCATTGTATTTTTCCCCATACTATGGAACGCAATGGGACCCATTAACTGTATGGTTACCCATATTTAAAAAAAAGAAAGTAATTAACATGCATATCTCTTTAAATAGGCTATATGTTGCAAAAATCAATACCTAAACAGTAATAATCCAAAAGGTATCATACTGCTTCACTCACAAATTGGCTTTGTTCACCAAAAAAAGTGCAGTGTGCAACAAAACACTATGCAGGGTACTGTAACCCACAATGCAATGCTCTCAACTTCACTTTCCCACGGGTTTCACTGAGCTAGTGCTGAGGTCAAATGGGTGGTCTCCCAAGTGATACTGTTTGGCTTTGTGAACACCTGTAGGGTCATCAAATGTTAGGAGCACTGAGAAAGGTCACGCTCTAATCAGGGCGGACACACATGGCATAAGATAAAGGATTGTTTGCACAGGCTTTTATGGCTCATTCTCTGCAATGGAGCCCCAGCTGAAAACTAATGGTATAAATTTGACTATACTGTACTATGATGCTCCATTTATACCTAAAGAATTAACCTAATGAAGTAACCAAGAAATCAAAATAGACAATTCTTGCTTTCCCCCCCAATGGAATCACAGCAGTGTTTAGTAAGACGTGCACATCATTTTTTTTATTTTATATTTGTGACCTTAAAATCCGTAACGAAAATAAATGTCCCTCCCTCTTGCAACAAAATATCAGCTGCGTCTCAATACTCAATTTGATGCTTCCTCATTTCCTCGCTTTTCCGTCCTCCCCTGATGAACCAGAAACCAATTAAACCTTGCCATCTTGAAGAAACGAAGAGGAACGATGAGTGAGGATGCACAGGTCTGAAGTTTTTTTTTTGTTAAGAAACCTGATGCAACCTGGTGTAAATTCTCCTCTCCCTTCACGTCTGTCACAATTATTTTCATTTATGCTTTTCCGTTGCTGTTTAAATAAACCATCCACCTCACATATTTCAACAGAATTGAAATGGAATATTATACATTTCTTCCAAGCTTCAACAACATAAGGGCAGATCTCTTGAGTGCAGCTGATGACGCTATGAAATGACGCTTGAGTGATCAAGAATATTCCAATGTACAAATACTATTTTCTTGGATTCCTCTGTCCTAATTTTCTTTCCTGGAGCAGAGAAGCGAGGAAAGGAAAAGAGGATGCACAAATAAGAAATGAGAAGCACCGCTGTTCTCTAACGATGCATTTACTGGAATGAGGGCGGGACAACCCACAACCATCCAATCAATTCCCCATGAACAAAATCAAGCTCTGCCCTACACCGCTTAATTTGGATATATATACGTCAAAATAGGGAATTTGAAAGTATTTGAAAGAAGCTGAATCAATGACTACAGTTTGTATGAATGCATTTAAAGGTTTACCAAAGCTGCTGGCATTGTTTAGGGTGAGATTGTGCATCACCCGCGCTCCAAAAAAGCTCCACTTCAGAAGAAAATCTTGAGCTCGCTTTTTCACTGACCGACCACTTTGCTTGCTGGGCTGAAAGACAGATAATATGCAATATTAGCATTAACATATTCATGGTTAGCTTGACTGCTGTGCGTTTGCAGTGCAACAAACCTTGATGACTTTCTGCTCGACCACCGAGTCCAGCCATTCAATGAAAGCCTCTACTGTGGCATTTTTCCTCAGGAGGTCTTTCAGCTCTTGAAACACTGAAACAGAGTCATCTAGCAGACAAGGTCAAGAAATCATAAATGTATTCAGAGCATATGAAGACGTATTCTTAGCATATTAGATGTTTTTGAAGGGCCATGAACAGCATTTTTTTTTTTTTATTATAATGCTCCCTGAGGTCCAACAAACATCCTAATTTAGAATAGGCTATTTTCTATCTTGTTTTTGACCCTCTCTTTGAAACGTTCGGTTTTGATAGGTGCACCGCATTCAAGACATGGCGGTAAACACCCAGTGCTATGATTGGGTAACAGTTTTGCATGGAATTATTCTAAAAACTTCCGATGTTCAACCTAATGTTGATAACATGAAGTGTTTTGTGTACACAGATTATGAAAGAATGTATCATCGTTTATCGTTCATCATTTTCAGAAGAATTAATACATATCAAGCAAACTAAAACATAGCAATGGCAATAGTGACACATGGTAAAAATGTTATTCACAATTGTGTGTTTACATTTACATTTATGCATTTGGCAGATGCTTTTATCCAAAGCGACTTATATTGCATTCAAGGAACACATTGAATCAGTACTTGTTTTCCCTGGGATCGAACCCATGACTATGGTGTTGTAAAAACCAATGCTCTACTGATTGAACTACAGGAAAGCACACTGTTGTACAGTGAAATGAAGTGAACAAATGTAAATCTTCAGTGGTGTCTAACGTTTGGTTGCTGGTGCAATCCTGTGTTTACAACTCTTTTACAACAAATAAAAGCTGTTTTTGAACTAACAAGGAAATTATGAGTTCTGAAACTTACAGGATATTTTCCTGATACAATGTCTTTTTCGCAATTCATGACCCCTCTAAAATACATGCAAAGGTTTGACTAACAAGCCACTAGTAACTCACATTCGGAGTAGAAGTCTGAGTCTTGGTCATTTGTAATTGAAAGGAGTGCTTGAGAACCAATACTGTTCAGATCCACCTTATCAATATCATTCACCATAGAAGTCACAACATTCTGGTCAAAAAGTGCTGGTCTTGCAATCTGAAAGGATATAAATTCACTATAGTAACCGATATTTACAAAACAAACAAAATCAAGACTTACTGATGTGTCTGTAAAACATCTACCTGTGCAAGATGTAAAAAGGAGGTCTGTCTCTTTAAGGAGGACACGAACTGTCGAGCTATTGGCAGTTTCTTGCCTGAGAGGATTTCTGGGAGATTCTCCAAGGAAGACACCATCCAGTGTTCCCAGTGCTTGGCAAAATTTCGAATATCTGCCAAAAGACTGGAGATATTTTCCTAAACTCACTCAAAAACACTTAACAATATGAAATTCAATATCTTTTTGAACTAGTTGCATGAAAAAAAAAATGTTGTGCATATGATGCAGCAGTCTAAAAGACAAACCTCTCTGGCATGTCCTGCATAGTAGCAGGAATGAGAACATCGGTCAGAACCTGTGAAAAACAATTCAGCCAGCTGGTGATTTGAAGTCAAACATGATGTGACATTTATGAACATATTGTATATGGAAAAGGGCAAAGACGCATAAATGATTGCATAATACTTTCATGATTAATGGGTTATACTTCTTTTTTTATAGTGATGAAGTGTGTTTACAAGCAGCTTGAATTATAAAACTTAATTAAAACAGAAATTATTTGATAAATTGATTAAAACTAAATCCATAAAATGATCCCATGATTGGAACCCCTAAAATGTTCCACATGTGAAGCGATACAATATGAACTCTTTAAGGTTCTGTGTAGAAGCATTTCTTCAAAGAGTGGGGCTTAAAAAGTGTAACAATAATTCTGTGATTTATTTCCATCTTTTAAGTCTAGGTCTGGGACAATGGTTTAACAATAAAATCGAAACATAAATTGCACTTGAAAAGTGGCAAAACAAATCCTTGTCACAGTAGAAAATTACACAAATTATAAAAATTACTAATTTCTACTCAAGGAATACTTTTCTTAGCAAGGATGCATTAAATTGATCAAAAGTATATGTATATATTTAGATTTCTATTTAGAATAAATGCTGTTCTCTTGAGTATTATAGTCATTAAAGAAACCTGGAAATGCATCATAGATTTCATAAAAATATTAAAGCAAGACAACCATTTTTAACCAACCCCAAACCTATGAACGAAATTAAGAAACACTCAGGTATGGTTCTTAAACACTCACTTTGTAGAGTATAGAGTCACACACACAGAAGATGTCCACAATAACTGGATTCTCTAGCAGTGGAAGGAGATGTTCAGGCATTCCTTGCCAAAAGTGAAGCAGAAAGTTCTGGATCTGGAACAAACGGGATTGATTACTGTGCACTTGTCTAGAATCTATATGTGATTCTTTAAAATAGCACCTAAAATAGCACCTCCTCAAAGTTGACATTGATGGCATTATCCAAAATGCACTGACAGTGAGTTTTGTACATCATAATCAATGTGTCGACCTAACAAATGAAAAGCAAAGCAGAATCTGAGGTAAGTGAATTATTGAAATTAAATTTTAAATCTCTATTGAAATGAACAGACCTTATCTTTTGAAACAGACTCCTGAAGCACTAAATGTTGTGCACTTGGGAATTCAGGTAAAAGAGTTCCTGTTTTAGAACTAAGAGAGTATTTCCTGGTGAATCCTCCCTGTGAAGAAGAAGAAGCATGTATACAAGTAATATTATTATCCTATGTTGTTGCTAGAAAAACATTTTCTAAATGTTGATATGTATTTTGCAAGCATTATATTCCATCATAAAAAAGTTATGGGTCAAATATTTAGATTTTTTTTAAAGGAGGAAATAAATAAATAAATAAATAAATAAATGAATGCTTTAAAATTGATCAAAAGTGACACTATAAAGACATTATAAATTTTACAAAAGATTTTGAACTTCATATTAATCAAAGATTGAATTGTGTATATGTTTTCAACATTTTAAATGTGTTAATACTATGTTTTAATATGGGTTTTTTTCAGCATATTAAAATGATTTCTGAACGATCATGTGACTGGAGTAATGATGCTGAAAGTTCACTTGAATGAATTAACTTTCAAAATACATAAAAACAGAAAACAGTTATTTTAAATTGTAATTATATTTATCAATATGACTTTTTATACTGTATTTTAGATCAAATAAATGCAGCCTTGGTAAACATTAAAAAAAATGTGTTTTAAATCTTGCCAACCCCAAACTTTCACTCACACACACACACACACACATTTACAGAGAATGCTGAGATAATGAAAATGGAGTATTGCACTAATTCCTACATTAAAAATCATAATTTATTTCTGTACTAAAACTGCCCACCTCGTTTTTTAGCTTGCTTCCAGAAAATCTGTGCAAAAAACACAAGAGACATTACTGATTTAATAAAACATTTAAAAACTAAAGTAAAACATGATAAATAACTTCAATGCATACAATATGTCTCAGCATGTGCATAAAAAAAATCACTTGCCTTTCATGTGATTATTCAAAACATTCAAGGACTAATAACTGGATGCTGAATTGAAGAGACGAAGGGCAAAACTAACCGTGTCAAACCTTTTCCTGAGTACACAGAGTGATAATACGCACTGCTCTCCTTGATTCCAATACCATAATAATGGTACCTGAAAGACATTCAGAGGACAAACACTGTCAAGAGCTTTAGACATAGGCATTTATATATTAATAAATAGGAGTAAGGTTTTCAGTTGATAACCGGGCCATTTGGCTCTTTCTTACTTCGAATGGCCTCGGGTTCCAAGCCTTCGTGTTGTAAGCAGAGGAAATTTCTGCCTTATGGTCTGAAATGATAACATTAGAGCGCTAACACATCGTAAGATCGATCTCCATGTACTGTAAATACAAGATCAACAGCTATTTATGTCCGATAATGTACATATATGGCAAGCAGAGCCTTTTACCAGGTATTTATCCTACAATACACCTAAAATGCAATAGGTTTAGTGCAAATAACTAAAGAGATAAAAACTCCACTTACCTTCCCAAAAGTGGCAGCACAAGCAGGATCTAACTTCTCCTTCCGACAAAAGTCCAAATAATGAGCGTAGAGGATACACCGTGGCAGGCAAACACCTTCACACACTATGTAATTTTCCTCAAGCCTAATAGAAAAAACAAAACCCAAGCTTAGAGTAATATCATTCTTTGCATCCACTTTTTGCTGATTATGTATAATGCCAAGCTTCATTAAAAGAGGAATTGATCAGAGAGAACCATTGTAAAGTAAGCTGAGTCTGTTTCTTCTTGTCCTTGATGATCTGACTGATGCTTTTCTTTGGCACGGTTTGTTTCACAGAGAAGGTCTTAGAATAATCCAGGTGGCCCACGTCCTCTTCAGAGGAAATGCTTCCATTACTTTCATCAGCTTCTGCCAAATGAATAACATACATAGCTTTCAAACGGTGACGTGAGCCAAAACTATTCATAACGTATAATTGCTAAACAAACTGGCAGCCGATTGAGAATTTCTAACAGTGCATTGAAGCATTTTAATCAAAGCCAGTTTGAAAACAATTTGATTTCCCCACCTGATTTAATGCCAGAATCCTCCTCCTCATCAAGCCTGGCTTTGAAAAACATATTTTTTCCAAGATTGTCTTGGTCAACAAGAATTGTCCCGTGGAGGTCATCTGCGTTTTTGCAAGCTCTCTTTGTCTGCGATGCTTGTAGTTGATGAAACGTGTCATTCTTCAATGGACTCCCTATATTTCTTTTCATTGGCATGTTCAAGGAGAAATTTAAAAAGAAAAAAAGCTGGAATGCAAAATTATAACCACCAAGTGAAATAATAAAAAAATAGTGCCCCTCAAAAACTAAATTGTTAAAACATTCCAAAATCAACACTGCCCATTCTCACGTTTGGCAATGTGATGCATACATCCATTCCTGAAATGATACACATCTCCAAAGCATCCCCCCCAAAAAAACATTTAAACAATTTGTCAACTATGTGTTGCTTTTCCTCTTTCCTCACTTGCTCACAAAACAAACCGTAGCATGATGGAAACTTAAAAAAAACCCAGATGAAATATAATATTAATCCTGTAAAAATTCATTAATCCGAGAATGGGTGAGATAACACCTTCCAGTCTTAATTAAAGCTCTGCTCTCTCTGAAATGGTGCGTCACAGGGGTTAGTGCCTTAGGGCCATTTATCTTATTTACAGAAGACTGGCAATGCATTCTGGGATTTAATGATTAACCAAGAGGGATATCATCTTCTTGAAATCTGGAAGTCTTGCAGCTCGCCTGTGAGCCAATCAGAGCCAGACAGCATCCTTAATGTTACTTTTGCCTTTCATTTACATCCATTCACATACACTATTTGGAACTTTTTGGCTGGTTTCATCTGCAACAGAGAGGAGAGGATTGTAAGATGCTGGCATTGTAAACTAGAAAGAGGTTTAAAACGCCACATTTGAAGCATGCAAAAAAGAGGAACATTTTAAAATGGACAAATAAACACAAAGACTGGACAATAAGAGCGTATTGTTTATCTAAAAGTTTTAGGAGTTGAGTCGTCGTGAGTTTGACTTTCATGTCTGTATAAGCTCTCCATTATAGGTTGATGCTTTGTGACATTATAGCAAGCTAGAATTAAACAGTTTATCATAGGATTTTTAAAGCAAAACATTTTTAAAACAATGAAACAACACACAAATTAGAAATAAATGTAAAAGTTTATTAGGATTAGGACTTTTATTTTATTTTAGTATCTATTATATTTATTTAAGATACTATTATAGTTTTTTTATTTCAATGTTGAATTCGTTTATTTTTTCCTTTTGCAATTTGCTTTTAATTTCAGTTAGTTTAAACACATTTGTAAAATATATTTAGTCATTTGTATTACTTACTTACAATAGGCACATTACTTTAATGTGCCTATATATTTATATAATTATTAAAAAAAAAAATGAAAAATTTTTTTTAGCTATTTTTAAGTTAAACTAAAGGAAAAGGCGAAATATTGCCTCAAAAAAATATTATATAATTTAACTAAAATTTAACAATTCATTTTAATATGAATATAATTAATTGTGCTTTTGTTACACGAGTAGCGCAAATATGATTAAACTAAATATATGAAAACAAAGATGACAACACTTTCATTGACGTGATTAAAAGCCAAACAATGCCACCCAAGATTAGCAACAATACAATGAAACTTAAAAACAATATATAAAAAATATCGAGTTACAGAGACAACCTGCTTGTGACAACATGCCCCGGCGTCTCCTAGACTTCAGTCATTAAAATAGGTATAGGCGTTTCCTTATTGGTGCACGAGCTCAGCCTGAGATCCTCTGCTAGCACGTGTCAAGGCCGTTTAACCTGCAGAAAACATGGTGCGAAGGTAAGAAACGGTTAAAACAACAACAAATATATCTATAAATGCTTCAGACAAAAGCAGTCTGTTGATAATGACTTTGGTATGCATGAAAAAAACCGCCACATTTTCAACCCAATTACACGTCATGTCATTCAGTAAATGCTGCATAATCGATTCATAACTGATGCACCGCCAATAATGTTTTTGCATGATCATGATAGCCAATACAGTCACCCTACGATCTAATGTTGCATGTATTTGTGTCCATATATTAACGTTATGATTTATATTAACTCTATTTTATTAGTGTGTTGACCTCCATCATCCGAAGCTGTGCTGAGGTGCTCAGTGCTTGAACATTTACCAGGATTGCATGATTTGATTGATTGAAGTCAAATGGAGAGGTAAGGCTTTGACTTGTGAAGGGTTGCCAGGGTCTGCAGAGCAAAACTGGATTAATTGATAATCAAAACTATCCATAATCACATCCAAAACTAGCACAATTTCGCGGGAAAACCTGTTACATGTTCTTGAATAATCTGTTATGTGCCGAAGTAGTTATTTATCCAACCTAAAATATGTTCATGGATCAGACCAATGACTTGATCTAATTTAAAAAAATATATATATATATATATGTATGTGTATATATATATATATTTTTTTTCTGTGTTTGTGTGTGTCTATGTATATGTGTGTGTGTATATATATATATATATATATATATATATATATATATATATATATATACACAGTAGTACCTCAAGATACGAAAGGCTCAACTTACGAAAAATCCAAGTTACGAAAGCAAAGACGAAAATTTTCTACATACGAAAAGTTTTCAAGATACGAAAGGTTTCTGAAAGTCCGAGATTCGCCCCATAACAATTTTGAAACTCACGCCGCACGCCGCCATCTTAGTTATAGTAGACTCGCCACCATCCTCCTGCTCTCCCATTGGTTCCTGATGCTAGCCAAGCCATGAGATCCTTCTCTCTAATTGGACAGCATCCCTCCCATCATGCATCTTCTATACGTACGTGCTGGCGTGCTTTAGCTCAGCCACTCCGCACCCGAAACTTTACATTTTTTTATGTGTTTTCGTAAAGTTAAGTGTACGTACATTATCTGCCGTTTGTCCTCCTCCTCCTCTGCCGCCACTTTCGGAGATAGCCTCACTCGAAAGGTAAGCTTCGACATTTTACGTTATTTCATTGTTTATAGGTCAATTTAGCTTTATTATAAAATTTAATGGGGTGTTTTTGGAGGGCTTGGAACGGATTAGCCATTTTACATGTAAAATGTGTTCAAAGATACAAAAAACTCATTATACGAAGGCCGCTTCGGAACGGATTAATTTCGTATCTCGAGGTACCACTGTATATACATACATTTACTTATACAATAAAATTGTGTACAGTATGTTAGTGCGTATATTTGGCCCATAGAAATGAATTGCTCAGTGCTATAATTTGACTCGACGTGACTAATTAATTCGTTGTCGATGATTTTCATTATTAATTTTATTGATTAGTTGTTGCAGCCCTAATTGTGAACAACATAAATTAATAATGGAGCAATATAAACTATTCATTTTAATTGTGTATGTGTGTGTGTGTGTATATATACATTGGCGTTCGGTTATGTTGACGGCCTCGGGGGTTGCAAAAAAGCATCGAGATAACCCATATATTTTCCCGCAGATAATCCGCACACTCATACAGCCAGCGGGTTTTGGGTTTTGTGTAAAAAACCGTTGGCATAACCCACACCCATAGACGGATGAACTTTTTTGTGTAAGATCACATTTTGAATTTCAAATGTTGCTCGCATGACTTCAATTATCCATAACCGTTCAGGCTCGTTACACAGTGCTTGTGTGCGAAATTCACACAATAAAAAAACAAGTCAGAATTAGAAGAAAAAGACAAGGCATTCTCTCTCGCTGCACAGCAGCTGCTCGCCCCTTTAAGACGGGTCGGATGAGAGCCCGCCCTCATGGCAGCACAGCCAATCACGTCATCTTGCATGATTGAGCTGTCATCCAGCTGTCAGAGCACCAAAGATAACAACCCTTGCAAGAAAGAAAAATGAACATTTATTGATGTACATGATGTGAGTTATTAAATGAGAATGTACATGCTCGAGTTTTTGGTGTCTTTTTACACAACAGTGTTGCCGCGATTAGTTTGATGAAGCGATCGGCATTCATCTAAAAAAATTTTACATACACTGTACTGTGTTTGCTAACAACAAAAGGCATATGCAAAATCACCACAATAAAAACACCTACGACTCTTGATACAAACCTTTAATTATATCCTCCAACAATGCAAACACAAAGATTGCTCACAAAATCACAAAAAACGTGCGGGATGCTACAGCGTGTTATCCCTCAGACGAGATCAACGACAGGGAGTGAACTGTGAGCGGACCGCGATCCACGAGCCAGTGAACTAGTTACACAATTAGTCATGAAATAACCATGTGAAGTGGCGACTTTGTCCCTGTGTCGTGCTCGAGATATGAGATTTCGGCAACATTAACGAATCAAAAAAACAAAGACTAATAGGGAGTTTGGCGGTTCCACTTCAAAACTGTCGACATAATAGGATTGGCTAGTTGACCGTGACTTGAGATAAGTGAACTCCACTGTATATATACACACACATACACATAGGGTACGGAAAGTATCCAGACCCCCTTAACTTTTTCCCTCTTTGTTATATTGCAGCCATTTGCTGAAATCATTAAAGTTCTTTTTTTTCCCTCATGTACACATAGCACCCCATATTGACAGAAAAACACAGAATTGTTGACATTTTTGCAGATTTATTAAAAAAGAAAAACTGAACTATCAAATCCACACTTCAGAAGACCTCCCAGCTGAATTCGAAGTCTGCAAGGATTGTGAAATCAAGTTTATTAGATATTCAAAGATTTGCTGAATGCTGATGGTAAATTAGAAAGGTATGTAACAATTATTTGTAACCTTTTTTTAGGGCAAAAGAGGAGTCCAAGCTCCCTGCTCCATGTGTTTTGTGGCCTGTGGATCTGAAGCTGACTCACATAGACTGCAGTCCTGAGGAGACACTGGTACATTTTCAGGGCCAATATATGACCATCTGTGAACTGGACTACAATATTCTTCAAGTTGAGATTCAAAATGCTGTGAAATCAAAAGTTACTGTTCAAGTTGGAGAAGTTTGCTTGGTAGAAGATCCCTTGTCTGGTCGCTGGTATAGGGGAAGAGTCCAAAACACACAGAACGATTTATTCCACATATTTTTGCTAGACCATGGTGATGTATTGATTGTTGGACCCAACTGTTTGTCCTCTATATCTGACACGCTCCTAATGCTCCCACCAAAGATTGTCTGCGGTTTCTTTGCCAATATACTCCCAATCCAGAACAAATGGGACCGTTTGACAAAGAGTTATTTTTCTTCCTTGATAGGCAGCCAGATCAAAGGATACATCCATGCCCGTTTGCCGTACCATGTCCTCATTCTTGAAGTTCCGGAGGTTAATAGTGACTTGTTAAAACTGAGATTTGGAAGACATGTGGACACTAGTACATTTCTGCTACTGGTTGAGATTCTTATTGGGGAACCAGTTCTGCAAAACAATGAATCTGTTCCGGATCTCTTGATTGAAAGGAAAATTGGGCAAGAATGTTGTCTCAAACCTTCAAACTTGATGGGCTTTGAAGAAATTCTGTCACTTAATGGCCCAAAGCTGAAAGTTGGACAAAAAGTTAAAGTTGTTTTAGCCGCAGCTCTGAATCCTGGACTGTTTTACTGCCGACTGTCATCCATGGACACGAACCTGGAAGAAATGTCAGACAAATTAGCACTTGCATGTGAATCAGGCAGTGGTTACCCAAGCAATAAACCTCTTGAAAATCTTGGCTTGCTCTGTGCCGTCAAAGGGAAAGATGAAAAATGGCACAGAGGTTTTGTGCAATGTCTTCCGGTTAACTCCCAGGTCCAAGTTGTGTTTGTCGACAGTGGCTATTGGGAATCTGTAAAAGTTGAAAACATCCTTCAGCTACCATCAGAATTCATTTCAACGCCAATCATGGCATTCCCATGTTCACTGTCATGCTTGAAAGAACCAGATGAGACCATTAAAAACCAACAACTTATGACTCTGAAGACTGGGTTGCTAGGGAAGACTTTGGAGATTGCAATCGATGAGTTTTCCAAAGATCAGCACTTGTACTTGGTCACATTGAGTCCTGCTGAGAAGCACTCTGTGGAACAAGCCGAACCTAAACTCCTTGGAAGGGAAGGTTTCGACAACAAGTACAACTTTCCCCACAATATCCTTTCAAAGATGTATGCTACCGAGACTAAAGCTGTCCAGACTCCTGATTCAGTTTCTAGTCAACCAATACCTAATGGTTCTGTTTTTGAGGGCTATGTGGTGTATGTCCTGAGTCCAAAGCATTTCTGGATAAGGACCATAGAACAAAATCCTGATTTTGAAAACATGACAAAAGAAATGACGGATTACTTCAGCAAACTACAGTTGAAAGAGGAGGTGTTTGAAGACCTAGCACCTGGTGCAGTTTGCTGTGCAATGTACGAAAAAGACATGCATTACTACAGGGCCATTGTAGTAGATACTTTGGAAAATGGAGCTGAGGTGTTTTTCATTGACTTTGGAAACACTGAAAAGGTGCCAAGCTTATTAATTAAGAAGCTCCCCCCCAAGTTTGCCATTCAACCAGAATTTGCACTGAAATGTGCTTTAGCCCATGTGAGTTCGTTTGAGGACATCTGGACAACTACAGCGTCCGACTTTTTCAGGCAAATCACATCAAACAAATCCTTGATGATCCGTGTCATTCACAGACAAAATGCTAAATATGTTGTTGATCTTTTTGAGAGAGATGCTGAAAATAGCAGTAGCATTGCAACCATCATGACAAAAGCAAAAATGGCCCTGGATTGGAGATATAACCCGGCATTCACATCCGTTGAAGTGGAGAAACCATATGGAACAAATTACAAAGGAAATGCTCTGAAGAAGAAAAGAAATAGAAAGGACACTGATGTGGTGACCTTTTGCAAAGTCGCTTCTTATAGGCCCAATCCAAATCAGTTGAAACCAGATTGTGAAAAACAGATTGACCTTGAAAGACATGCTCCCAGTGAGACACCAAAACTGAAGGTCGTTTCTGCGGAGACTTTCAAACCGATGTATTTCAAGCCTGGATCAGAAGTAAGTGTCAGTATCTCACAAATAAATTCTCCATCTGATTTTTGGTGCCAAAACCAAAGCACAAAATTTGATCTGGACAAATTGATGGAAGAGATGCAGGCGTTTTACCAAACGCACACAGTTGCACTTGAAACGCCAGCAGGATGTTGTGCTGTAAAGTCTCCACAGGATAACCGATGGTATAGAGCAACCATATTAAGAAAAAGCTATGAGAAACTCTGCTTGGTCCTCGTTGACTTTGGCATGATTATCGAGGCAAGGATGCAAAACATCCAAGCTCTTGTACCTCAGTTCTTTGAACTTCATGAACAAGCATTTAGATGTACTTTGAACTTGATTGAGCCTATTGGAGGGAGTTCTTGGAGTTCAGAAGCATGCAATTTGTTCAGGGATTTTGTGTCTGAGGGTTCACCCAGTATATGCAGAGTTTATTCCCAGCTTTATGAGCAAGGAAAAGGTCTCCTTCATGTGGTCAGCATTCACACACCTCGTCAACAGGCTACCACTTTTCTTGTAGAGGAAGGTGTTGCGGAGGAAATACAAACTCCAAAGCAGCTCATTTCATCATTAAACCCTTGCTCCTTCATTTACTCATCTTTCAACTTGATTTCTGGAAGTGAAGAACTGGTGTATGTTACTCAGGTTTGCAGTCCTTGGGAAATCTATTTTCAGCTGGACAGGAATACAGAAATCATTGATGCACTGATGGAGAGAGTCGCAGAGGAAAGTCAGCATTTGAATACGACGTCTGACGAATGTAGCGGTAATGTTTGCCTGGCTAAATATTTCTGTGATGGCAAGTGGTACAGGGCTCTGACACAGCCCGTCCAATCCCATCAGCATGTTAGTGTGTTCTTTGTTGATTATGGTGATAAGCAAATTTCTGATAAAACAAATGTTATGCCTATTCCCAAAAGCGCGGTTGATTTATTGATGACACCAATGCAGGCTCTGAGATGCAGACTTTCGAATGTTTCAGAGGGGGAACATTTGTCAGAAGTCAACACGTGGCTTGAAACTTACATCCTCAACAATTCCTTTCAGGCCAAATTTGTGTCAAGGGACAACAATGGACATTTTGTTTGTGATCTTTATGATGGAAATTTGCACATCAATGAAAAAGTCAGAGAGCTCATGGCAACTTGCAGTGTGGCAGAACTTAATCTGACTGTTAGCAAACCATCTTTAGATTCCTGCAGAGAAGAAGCGGATGTCTGTGTTTTAAACCATAGAGTGGAGTCCAAGGAGATGAAATGTGGAAAAATCCGACATGATGATAAGCAAACTTCAAAACCCATAAAACCTCCTGAAACGCAAAATAAAGCAGCAATGAAAGAGGAACGAGTAGTGTCTTTACATCAGAACTTGGCAAAACTTTGTGATCTTCCTGTTGTCAACATGAAACCAGGCTCTAGAGGTCTAGGCTTCATCTCGCATTACAATTTTATTGGAAGCTTCTTTATCCAGATGGAAGACGATGAACCAAACATCCTTCAAATGGCTAATGAACTAAACTGCTCTCTCTTCAAGGATAACTTGAAAGATGTGGCAACTGAAGTAAAAGTAGGAGACCTTGTTGCTGCAGAGTATGAAGAAGACTTGGCTTTGTACAGAGCTGTTGTCACCAATGTTTCAAACTGTGGCCCCTTAACAGTTGAGTTTATCGATTATGGCAATCCTGCAACTGTCGACAAAAAGAAGGTTCACATGCTAACCAAAGATTTTTTGTCTCAGCCCAGATTGAGCACTCTGTGCATACTTGCGAGACCTTACTCTTTTGAAAACGTTGGATCTTTTATCAAGGAAACAGTTGGTAAGCCTTTAATGGTCGAATTCATTCGAAAGCTTGAAAATTTATGGGAAGTGAGCATTAGGATTGAGGATGGCCACATGCATGGGAAAACAAAGTTTGATGGTGATCACAGCAAAGATGTAGTCTTTACTAGACAAGACAAATTGCCAAAAGTCTCCCCTAGTGAAATCCCCCATGTCCACAATACTAAATCAGTTAAAACCTTCCAGCAAAAGACTGAGTCGTGCAAACAGCTATGGAAATGTGAACTCCGAAAGAATCATGCAGAAGCTAGAAACTTCCAGCAAAGGACCAAGTTAAACACACACCAACGCAAATGTGAACTCCGAAAGAATCATGCAGAAGTTAGAACCGTCCAGCAAAACACCAAGTCAAATACACACCAACGCAAATGTGAACTTGGAAACAATCAGACCGTTTTAACAAATCCAATAAAGAAAGCAGATTTTCACTGCCCGACGACTGTCTTTTTTCATAGGTACAGGAAAAGGCGAAGTAACTTTAAGCCTAAAGCCTTGGTTCTCGACAAACTACCTTGTAACACAAGCAGTTCAGTGACTAAATCCTCGGGAACGTTGCAGGAAAATGTTTCTACATTTAATGCAAATGATTGTGCAACTTCTAAGTCACCTGCTAGCATTGTTCTGCAGGATGTGAAAGATATTGAGGCAGTGGAAAGACCTGATGAGTCGCTTATGGTTGACGACCATCCTCCCTTCCCAGACACTTCTTCAAGGTTCAGTTTGGATCGACCACAGACCTTATTCCAGGCTCCTGTTCAAATGAACTTTGAATATAAAGGATATGCAGCAGCAGTCACAACCCCATCTGAGTTTTACGTCATTCTTGAGGACCTGCTTATCGTTGTAGATACTGTCTCTGCCATTCTTGAGAACCTTCCCGAAGTGTTGGTGCCATTACCAGAAGTTGATTTTGTTCCTGGTGCGTGCTGTTTGGTGAAATCAACAGAGAAGAACAAATGGTGCAGGGCCGAGATTGTACAGTGTGATTATTCTTCTGTGCTCATAAACTTGGTTGACTACGGGCAGTATTCAGTTTTGTCTCTACTTGATGTCCGCCAGCTAAAAAAACTTCCAGAGGAGCTGTGTAGATTACCTAAAGTCACCTATCATTGTTTACTGAGAGGAGTGAAACCCATTGGCCTGGACTGGTCTGATGATGCCATTGTTTTCTTCCAGAACCGTATGTGTCATGGGAACCTACAGATAAGTTTCAGACAGCATGTTTCTGAGACTCAATGGGAGGTTGACATTATCACAGGACGTCAAAATCTCGCAAAGGAGTTAGTAGATGCTGGTAATGCCAGGTATATCGATAATATGCTTGGAATTAGGTTTCAGCAAGAGCAAGGACCCAATAGAGAGTCTAAACAAGAAGACATCTCCGGCATTGTGAATGTTTCATCCGTGATAACGGAGCGCACATGTAAAGCCAACGAGTCCATATTTGATCAGAAGTCATCTCAAGTTTCTGATGTGGAGAAAGACACTTTGAACGGCAGTGGTGATCCTCTTGGGCCTGTGGAGAAGACGATGCTTAGTCCACCGTCAGGTACCACACAATGTAAGTGAGAATGATGAAAAAGATCATTATTATTATTAAAGTTTAAAATAATTTCTATTTTAATGCATTTAAGATTTTTTTTCTATTCCTGTGGTGCAATGTTGTATTCTCCTCATTATTACTCCAGTCTTCAGTATCACACGATCCTTCACAAATCATTCTGATATGATTTACTGCTCAGGAACAAATTGTCTTGATCATCATCGTTGTTGTTCTTATTATTATCATCAGTGTTGAAAGCTTCTGCTGTTTAACATTGTGGAAGCAATGATACCATTCAAACGTTTATGGTAAGATTAAAAAGAGAGAAATTAATAAACATTAAATTGCTCAAAAGTGATAGTGAAGACATTTCTGAAGGATCATGTGACACCGAAGAAGAGTAATAATGCTTAAAATTCTGCTTTGATGTTACTGGAAAAATTATGGAAATTTATTCAAATATGTTCATTTTAATGTAATACAATTTCACAATATTACTGCTTTTTTTTTTATAAATTCAGCATACGATAATTTATAAGATAAGCATAAGAAAATCTTTTTAGACTTTTGACAGACTAAATTATTATTATTATTTTTTTTTGGCATTTTAGTAAATATATTTTATTCCATATAATATAGCCATCCTGCTCTATTGATATTGACCATTAACAACAACAAAAATACACAATTGCAAAAAAACATGGTAAACCTCTAGTTATAATTTATGAACTCTTATACATTGAGTTGTAGTGCTGATTTTATAAAAAATTGTTAAATGAAACTTTTGGGCTTGCATAATCTTCAGCCCATTCCTCACCAAGTTTATTTTGTGCAAGTTGTGTGATGTTGACTAGTGACTATACAAAAAAATAGTGCTGCTGTGCTTGGTCATAAACAAAGCTTTGCTTGGTGGCACTTTGAGCTAAACATACCTGTAAAGTTTGGTAAAGGTTCCACCTACTGGCTATTGTTAGTAAAAACAATCTCTTTAGATTACTGTGGTCATATAGATTTAAATTATTCTGGAAATAATTTATGGAAATATCCTTTGAAATGAAATCTAAGACTTTGGATTAAAAGATAATAATATAAAGTCAGTCAAGTGTGTCCAATGACCAAACTTTTAACTGTTATAGTGTTTTATAAAGACTGATAACCTTTATAAAACGTGTTTGTTTTTTTCGTTGTTTTTTTTTTTTCTTAGGTGCACTGATGTGAAAAGGCTCATGCATTGTAAGTATTAAAAAAAGTTTGATTGCTATGATGGCTTTAAAAACTGAACAGCAAAATTGACATTTGACCTGATTTATTTTGGTATTTAACACTGTACTTTTTTGCGAATATGATAATATTTCCAGTTGTATTAGAAAACAAAAGAAAAAAATGTTTGGGTTTTGTTAAATAACTGAGGGAAAAAAATGTTATTTGTCAGAAGTGGGATTCGAACCCACGCCTCCAGAGGAGACTGCGACCTGAACGCAGCGCCTTAGACCGCTCGGCCATCCTGACAGTTGTTTCAATAAGAAAATGTTTATGCACATATATATATAAACAGTCCAATGTTTCAATATTTCATGAAGACATGGCAACAGCCAAATTGTTTTGTATTATTCAAAACCTATGACTTTATTGTTTTTTCTTTTCTTTAATTTGATAGGTGCACTGATGTGAGAAGGCTCATGTTTCGTAAGTATTAAAAAAGTTGATTGATTCTCTGTATTAATGTGTAGGTAAATTTAATTTTCTCATTGGTGTATTTCAGAACCGAGAAGCAAATCCGGTTACACTCTGCATTGCATTCAAAGAATAATCCAGCTTTGGAGTGGCAGGATTTTTTTTTTGGACCTCCTTGTTATGAAGTTCTATAATTGTGTTTTGTTGAAATTGAGCATTTTGCATTATATGGTTGTATTGTTCAAACATTAGTTGTAATAAGATCTAAAAATCATAATATTTTAACCATGCAATTATAGATCACATAGTTTTTGTTTAAAGAATCTAGTTATAGAACTAAAGAGTGAATTTGGCAGGCCTGTATCCTTAAATGGATGCATTTGATTGATGAAATATACCATCAGTTTATTGATTTTTGTATGAGATCTGAACTGCAAAACATTTTTGTTATTGAAATGATTGAGATTTGACCTTACTTTATTTTGCTGTTTAACACATTGTTTTTTGTGGCGATGTTAATGTTTCCGGTTCTGTTGAAACACAATAAACAGATAATATTGAGTTGTGGTGAAATCGCTGTGGAAAAATATTGTTGTCAGAAGTGTGATTCGAACCCACACTTCCAATGGAGATTGCGACCTGTTTCTGCCTAAGGATATTCCAACAATGTTGCAAATGTTGAACTCCACAGCCAATCACGTCGAAGCGCCATTATATTTACAACCAATCGGTGTGCGCCATTCTTAACATTTTCAACATTTGACCAATCGGAGAAAGACAATTAAATGTGTTTGACTTAAACATTGGAATTGCTTTTTTGTGGAGATGTTAATATTTCCAGTTCTGTTGGAACACAAAATGAAAAGGTAATATTGAGGTGTTGTGAAATAAATCTGTTGTCGGGAGTGAGATTCGAGCCCACACTTCCAATGGAGATTGTGGCCTGTGTTCGCAGAAGAATGATTTAACCATACGTCGCAAATGTTGAAATGTTGAACTCCACAGCCAATCACGTCGAAGCCCTTTGACATTTGCAGCCAATCAGAGAGCGGCATTCTTAACATTTTCAACATTTGACCAATTGGAGAACAAGGAAATATCGAGGGCATTTTTAACGCTTATCACCGCTAGATGGAGTCAGGTGTAATTTGCTGAAGTAATGTACCGATACATTTTGTCTAAAACGGTGCCGTAGCCTAGGGCGACAAAAATGTCTGTTAAAAAATCCTATAAAGTCATGTTGGACGCTGAGTAAATTTGACGTCTAATAAATAGGAATTTATCTAGGTCATCAGGTCAGCTTCTCGACAGAAGAAGTGGCACTACATGTATCAAATGGTGATTGTATGTGTTTTTGTTACCGTTCCATGATTTAGCACAATATGAAAAGGTAATATTGAGGTGTTGTGGAATAAACCTGTTGTCGGAAGTGAGATTCGAACCTACACTTCCAGTGCTGATTGCGGCCTGTGTCCGCAGAAGAATTATCCAACCATATGTAACAGAGCTTAAATTCGTCAAATTGGGAAGACTCGCCATTGGCTGTCACTATGAAATTTGCATGACATTAAGGGGCGGAGTTATGTAAACCGGGACAGTTCTCGTACTTGTGGCTCTTGCACCTGGTAAGTCGCATAAATGTCTGCTCCGTGTATATGTTGATTTATAAGCGCACGGTTGTACTTTTGTGGTGTGCACAGTCGGTTTCATTTGTCTGTTTAATCTGTTAGATATGTCAAATGCGTTATTTGTGAGAGTGTGTTAACTCGTAAATTCCAACCCTCTGCCATTTTCAGTGTTGATCTGTCATGCAACTATATCATAAGAATGTGCGGTGACCAATTTATGGATTTATGTTGTAACAGTTATGTTTTATTCGTTTTTGCCATGTCCTGTGTTAAAGTTAAGAGTTTAACTTGACGCGCTCGGTGTGCTCACGTGCTGCGCTGCGTGCAAGTTTAGGCCCATGTTTTCTGTCCTGTTTCCCTCATTTATGATTTATTTAATTTGTTTGGTTTTATGTATGTACTGTTCACTTTAAAATAATGGGAAAACAGTTATCGTGGCTCTCGCACCTGTGTTGATCTGTCATGCAACTACATCATAAGAATGTGACCAATTTATGGATTTGTGTTATAACAGGCCCAGTAAAGAGAACTGAGTGACCATCCACCTGCTTCCGGTGTCATTTCATCCCATTCCATAAACAAATACAGTCACACATACAAATGTTGAACAATGTTGAACTCCACAGCCAATCACGTCGAAGCCCTTTGACATGCAGCCAATCAGAGAGCGGCATTCTTAACATTTGACCAATCGGAGAACAAGGAAATGTCGGAGGACACAGGTGAGTGTTTTTGTTACCTTTGCACGATATAAACACAATAAAAGTGTTTGTTGACTTGCATGATTGAACATTAGTATTGTTTGTTCATTATATTTGCACAACAGAACAACATATTAGGGTTCAATATAAACATGTAACTGATAACATTCATTAGAACAATGTGATGATGTATGGTTTACTCCAGTAACTCCAGATCAGGTATCATTATTTATCGATTATGTAGATATGTTTATCATACTATAGATTAGATTAGATTCAAGTTTATTGTCATTACACATGTACAAGTACAGTATAACGAAATGACGTATGGAGCAAGCCTCCGATCCGCAGCCTTTACCAGGCGCCGCCACGCGCTCTCCAGAAATACAAGAAATGCAATGCAGTTTAGCAAGCCTTAGCAACACAAACAAGATAACAAGACATGTCACAGCACACGTGGGCACGTTGGATTTTTTTGTGTGTGGGGAGAGGGGGGTAGGTAAGTTTAGATAAAGACAGGTAGACTGATCTGTGGAAGCCATAACATCAGATGTTTTAGTTCAGTTCTATGGTTTGTCCTTGGAGATAAGGCAGTTCCCAGGGAAAGAGAGAGATACCAGGCTGTCAGCTGACTTCCCAAACCGAGAGATAGGGGCAAATACAGTTTTTAATCCATTTGATGATCTTCGGTAATTTGTCCCGATCATGAACAATCAATTAGTTCTGGTCCTCAGCGTTCGCGTTCGATCCTCGTCTAATCTCATGGCCAGACCGGTTACAGTCCGTGAAAATTCACCGATCTGACTCGCTGTTCGGACTGCGTTGTTACTGTTCATTTCGCATAAATTACGGTTCAGTTCCTCAATCTGTGTCATTCTCTGATCTAATTCCTTCAGTCGGTCACACACCACCTCGAGGCATTTCTTAATTTCCACAGACAGCGGCTGGGTGAATTTGCTCGCAGCTGTCTTACAAATTTTTCGATAGGTCAGGGCAATCCCAAAGCCAAAGTATAGGAACCCCGCTATCAGTAATCCAATCATGTATAGATCTTCTGCATCTTCTACAGAAACCTTCTATAAAACCCTACGTTGAAGAATAAAGTATTGGGAGATTCAGAGATTTGAGACTGGGGAAGGGATGTGCCTATTATATAATCCATTCAAAGATATTAATACAAAACTTAAATGACCTTGGGGGGAAAAAAACATAATGCAGAGTATCTGAAAGACAATCAGCATTGCGGCCTCATCTGACTGTAAATCTCGCGGAGACTGTTGAATTTCTTTAAATTATCTGACCAAAAGAGAAACCACTTAAAATGGAAGCATGAGCTAAAAATGTGAATTTGATAGTTTACACTTTACTTTAGGACAGAAGGTAATTTGCATGAAAGTCTCTGGGAGAGACACATATACAACAGTAAGCTCTAATGTGAAATATCTATCACACAAACAATAAAAAGCTTACTTCATGTGGAACAAGTAAGGGGAAAAAGTATTGTCAGAAGTGGGATTCGAACCCACGCCTCCAGAGGAGACTGCGACCTGAACGCAGCGCCTTAGACCGCTCGGCCATCCTGACTCATGGAACTCACACATTCTAACCGTCCAAGAAATATCAATGTCAAACAATTCATGGATGTTGAGTGCATTTGACGTCTAATAAATAGTATTTTGGTCGTCAGGTCAGCTTATCGACAGAAGAAGTGGCAACATATATATCAAAGGGTTAGTGTGTGCTTTTGTTACCTTTGCATGATTTAGATTTATTTTTTTTTTGGTGGAGATGTTAATATCTCCAGTTCTGTCGGAACACAAAATGAAAAGGTAATATTATGGTGTGGAATAAATATGTTGTAGTAAGTGAGATTCGATCCTACACTTCCAGTGCAGAGTGCGACCTGTGTCCGCTGAAGGATTTCTATTCTATATGTCGCAAATGTTGAACAATGTTGAACGACACAGCCAATCACATTGAAGCCGTTTGACATTTGCAGCCAATCAGAGAGCGGCATTCTTAACATTTTCAACATTTGACCAACTGGAAAACAAGGAAATATCGAGGGCATTTTTACGCTTATCACCGCTAGATGGAGTCAGGTGTAGTTTGCCGAAGTAATGTACCGGGAGGTTTAGTCCAAAACGGTTTAGCCTAGGGCGACAAAAATGTCTGTTAAAAATCCTATAAAGTCATGATAGAAAATCATGATAATAAATACGAATTTATCTAGGTCATCAGGTCAGCTTATCGACAGTAGAAGTGTGGCACTACATATATCAAAGAGTGAGTGTGTGTTTTTTGTTACCTTTGCATGATTTAGATTTTTTGTGGCGATTTTAATATTTCCAGTTCTGTTGGAACACAAAATGAAAAGGTAATATTGAGGTGTTGTGGAATAAATTTGTTGTCTGAAGTGAGATTCGATCCTACGCTTCCTGTGTCCGCAGAAGAATAATCCAACCATGCGTCACAAATGTTGAACAATGTTGAAATGTTGAACTCCACAGCCAATCACGTCGAATCCTTTTGACATAGAGCCAATCAGAGAGCGGCATTCTTAACATTTTCGACATTTGACCAATCGGAGAACAAAGAAATGTCGGAGGTCACAGGTGAGTGTTTTTGTTACCTTTGCAGGATAGAAACACAATAAAAGTGTTTGTTGACTTGCATAATTGAACATTAGTATTGTTTGTTCATTATATTTGCACAAAAGAACAACATATTAGGGTTCAATATAAACATGTAACTGGTAACATTCATTAGAACAATGTGATAATGTATGGTTTACTCCAATGTAAATCAGGCATCATTATTTATCGATTATGTAGATATGTTTATCATACTATTAAACCCTACGTTAAAGAATTATTAAGTACTGGGAGATTCAGAGATTTGAGACTGGGGAAGGGATGTGGAGTGCTTATTATATAATCTATTCAAAGATAATCAATACAAAACATAAATTACCTTGAGAAAAAAACACAATGCAGCATTTCTGAAAGACAATCAGCATTACGCCCTCAAAACAGAAACCATTTAAAATGGAAGCATGAGCTAAAAATGGGAATTTGATTGTTTACACTTTACTTAGGAGAGAAGGTAATTTGCATGAAAGTCTCTGAGAGAGGCACACCCACCACAGTAAGTACTGTAATATCAAATATCTCTAACACAATAAAAAAGCTTACTTCTTGTGGAACAAGTAAGGGGGAAAATAATTGTCAGAAGTGGGATTCGAACCCACGCCTCCAGAGGAGACTGCGACCTGAACGCAGCGCCTTAGACCGCTCGGCCATCCTGACAGTTGGGATATGTGATTTCAGTATGTAGAGTAAAAAAACAAAACATCCCATATAGTCATGTTTGACGCTGAGTGCATATGACGTCTAACAAATAGGAATTTGGTCGTCAGGTCAGCTTCTCGACAGAAGAAATACCACTACATATGTCAAAGGGTGAGTGTGTGCGCTTTTGTTACCTTTGCATGATTTAGATTTTATTTTAGTGGATACGTTAATATATCCAGTTCTGTTGGAACACAAAATGAAAAGGTAATATTGTGGTGCTGTGGAATAAATATGTTGTAGTAAGTGGGATTCGATCCTACACTTCCAATGCAGTGTGCGACCTGTGTCCGCTGAAGGATTTCTATCCAACTACATGTCGCAAATGTTGAACTCCACAGCCAATCACAATGAAGCCCTTTGACATTTGCAGCCAATCAAAGAGCGACCTTCTCAACATTTTCAACATTTGACCAATTGAGAATAAGGAAATTTCGAGGGCACTTTTACGCTTATCACCGCTAAATGGAGTCAGGTGTAGTTTGCCGAAGTAATGTACCGGTAAGTTTAGTCCAAAACGGTTTAGCCTAGGGAGAAAGAAATGTCTGTCAAAAATCCTATAAAGTCATGTTGGATGCTGAGTGCATTTGACGTCTAATAAATAGGAATTTATTGAGGTCATCAGGTCAGCTTCTCGACAGAAGAAGTGGCACTACATATGTCAAAGGGTGAGAGTGTGCTTTTGTTACCTTTGCATGATTTCAAAATAAAAGTTTATTGTCAGAAGTGGGATTCGAACCCACGCCTCCAGAGGAGACTGCGACCTGAACGAAGCGCCATAGACCGCTCGGCCATCCTGACTGATGAAGCCCATTTGGTTGCGAGGAAAACTATATACATACACTGTACACATATTTTTGAATGGCCTTTTAGATCATTGTTATGACACCAAATCTCTTCGTCCACGAAGGGGCGCATGGTGGCTTCATTGAGCGGTACTGTAGACATGTAAGACAGTTATAAATAAATATTTAATATTTAATTTGTACATGAAGGATTTACCTAACTGAATGTGTGTGTAGATAAGAAATGTAGAAATCGCAAACCAATTTGTAATAATTTTTATCTGAATTTGTCGAAATATTGCTGTTACCCATGCTACAGATTAAACATAGAACAAGTTATTTTATTTTAGTTTACCAACTATAATAATTATAATATGTCATAGTGTTTCACTTGTTGCTTTTGTTGTAGGCAATTCAATGGATATTTGTTTCCTAGCGAAATCTTTAAGATATCAAAACATTTCTATCAACACAAGCCAATAATATTATTTATTTGTTAAGTCGAGGCATTATTACATAGAAAGCGACTGTTGTGTGTGATGATCTTGGTCAGGATTTTTTGTTTCGATAATAACCGTATAATTGTTAGAGCCGCTAAGCCACGCCCACTTCGAACGTTGACTGTCGTTCTAATTATTCGATCGGAACGACCACGTGACCTGTACCACGTGTCCCGCCGTCATGTGACCGTGAGTGGTTCCTGCTACACGGGTAATGATCAGTGCTCAGAAAGGACTGCTGTATCATGTCGGACTGTGCGCACTAATTTATTTCTTTGCGTAAAATATGGGTCGTATTGGTGTTTGCGGAATCGCTGCTGCTGTTATCTCCCGGTTGATAGTGCTGCAGTGTGTCTCCTCCGCCGCGGGCTCGGATGACAGCCCATGGTTCCAGGATCTGTGCAGGTGAGATCCCGAATACACAAACAAACGCTCTTAATGCTGGTCAGCGCTGGCGGTGCTGCTGGAAAACACACGAGCAGCTGTTCAGAGAGAGATCTGTGCTGTTAAATATGGCAGAGTTTGCTGAGTGGTGGTTGTGGCCCTTCTTTAGGCGGAGAGCATCAAAACTACTCTCACCTGAGACTAAGTGATTTCATTTAGACTTTCAGCTCGTTTGATGATCTGATGATGTCGTGGAACTAAATAAAAATTGATCTTGCAAATGGATTAAAAGGACATTGTTTCTTTCTTTCTTTTCATGTGCCTGCCTGTCTGTCTGTCTGTCTCTCTCTCTCTTTCTGTGTGTGTGTGTGTGTGTGTGTGTGTCTCTCTCTCTTTCTGTGTGTGTGTGTGTGTGTGTCTCTCTCTCTTTCTGTGTGTGTGTGTCTCTTTCTCTCTCTCTCTCTCTCTCTCTCTCTCTCTCTCTCTCTTTCTGTGTGTGTGTGTGTGTGTGTGTCTCTCTCTCTCTCTCTCTCTCTCTCTCTCTCTCTCTCTCTCTCTCTCTCTCTCTCTCTCTCTCTAGTTACAAATGGGAGGCCATTGACCAGGACAGCAATGTGAGATACACTTTGAAGCTGTGTGATTCATCTCCAAACACTGAATGTGGGAATGGCAGTGCGGTCTGTGCCCACGACCTTAAGAGTGGCGAGCACCAGTCAGTGGGTGAGTGCGCGTGTCATCTGTGTGCCAAGTGACAACAATGCAATTTTATTATTGTACCCGTGCTTTACGCCTTTTCAATACTAAAGCACGCATTGAGTGATATTCATTTCCAAGTCCTAGTGTTTTTTCTGTTGTGAATATTCAGTTTTCTGTTTGGGATATTGATTAGCAGTTCTACTGTGTGTTGATAAGAACATTGAAGGATTGTTTGATTAATTAGACATTAAGATAGAAGAGTAACACTTTGTTACTCTTACAGATGACGCCTATCTTCGTTTCTACTAAATCAAATAATCACTACATTTTCCTTTCCACTTTCAGTAAATGGTTCTCAGATTTTTAAAAATTTCTGTGTTATTGGTCCTAAAATAGAGGTTATTTTTTATGGAATATATAATTACTGGTATACCACCCTTTGAAAGATTGGGTAAGATTTTAAAATCTTTTCAAAATAATAATTTTAATGCTCAATGCTGCATTTACTTAATCAAAAATACAGTAAAACTATAATATTATTAAATATATTTTATAATTTAAAACAACCATTTTAATATGTTAAAATGTAACTTATTCCTGTGATCCATTATTCGTTTTACATTTATGCATTTATCAGATGCTTTTATGCAAAGCGACTTGCATTGGATTTAAGGAACGCATTGACTTTCTAATCAGTTATTGCTTTCCCTGGGAATTCAATGTCACATGATCCTTCAGAAATCAATCGGATATGATCATTTACTGCTCAAAAAAACATTTCTGATTATCATCAATGTTTAAAAACGGATGTTTTTTGTTTTAAGATTCTTTGACGAATAGGACATTTTAAAAGAACAGCGTTTAATTGAAATAGAAATCTTAAAAATATATTTTATTAAATTAATATAAATGTCTTTACTGTCACTTTTGATGAGTTTCATTCTTGATGAATAAAATAATGAACTACTTTTTTTTTTTTTTTGTTATTGAACAAACTTTTGACCTGTATGTACTTCCTCCTTTTCTTTTTTTAAATTTTAGGATGAAATGTGACCTAAGAAAGATTCATGCTTTGATTATTTTGGTCATGTGATTGATACCACTTCCTATTGATTCAAGTCACACCAAACACTGAAATGCAGAAATGATAGCTTCTTTTTTGCTCACTCCAGTTATACATGTTAAACATTACAACTCTTTAAAGGAAGTGTGTTAAATAGTTCTTATTGTCTGTCTTTGCATTAGATAACCCAGGGCTGTTATAGTACATGTCATATAACTGTGCACTGCAAGCGAGAGCTTGTTTGTTTGGCCTTATCCAGCCAGTCAGCTGACCTCCATATGACACAAACCTATCAAATCAACACCCTGACCAATAGATTTGAAGCTCGATTTAAATGAAGGAATGCATTTCACTTGCTGTCAGAACAACACCATAGACGTTGCATAACATACCATGTGACCAAATGACAACTTTCTGACTGAATCTGTGTGCTATATATTCGCTTTCAGCCATCTTTCATACAATGCATCTCAGTCAGAACAGCATTCAAACACCATTATGTAATGTCTGTTTCTATAGTATTTCATGCTGTGCTGACTCTAGTGATTATAGTCGTATTAGTCCTCGGTTGTCATGCTTTAGTGGTTGCTTCGCATCCGTTATGGGGCTTTCCGACCCTTTAATGTGTGGTTCACACAACTGTATCAATGCATTTGCATTCATTTTAGTGCTTGCTGCTCGATGACGTGTCTTGGTATTCTTTATCTCGTGTTCCTGCTGTCGTATATTTAAGTTTGTCAGTAAGTAGGTCAAAGTTGTCTAGTAGCAGGTGCACTCGTAGAGTGTGACAATAAGAAAAATGTTGTTTTGTAAGTAAGTGACAGTATTAACATATTATGCATTTTGCAGATGCTTTATCCAAAGCAACTTGCATTGCATTCAAATCAGTATTTAATATTGCAGTTTAGTATTTTAATAGCAGTAATTGAATTGAATGTAAAACATATTGAGGTCATGTGATGACCGTGTGACTTTTTAATAATTTATTATTGTATGATGCCCACTATTTTAAAATAAGAAATAGGATGCAGTAAGTACTGTTTGCTTTCTCCACACATGACATGTTAAATGTTCTCCAGCTTGTCTGGCTCTAGTCAACATGTTTATGGAGCCGTCTGTTAGGCTGTTGCATTTATTAGGTTATCTTCTCATGCTGTTTATTCCCATGGGTTGTGCACTGCTGGACGTTTGACCAACCTCTCCAAATCACATGCTGTAATACCTTTATCTTGTTGGGTGGCACAGAGATGTTTTCTGATTTATGTGTGCTGATAGTTGGCTTGAGTTTGAACGAGTAGTTTTACATGTGCTTGTGCTTTTTAGATCACATAATTTCTTTTACTAAAGTCTAGCTACATACAGTGTGTTAATTTACAGCAATAACTTTTGACTGTTCCTTTAATAATTGTATAATGTTATCAGCTTGCTGAAAAGCAGTTTCAGGATCACTAAATCTTCTGCTAGACGCACTTCTGCTGTGAAACAAGGCTTGTTTTTCTTCATAGGTGAGCTCTCCTTGCGGAAGGTCTCGCCTGCTGTGCTTGATTTCAACGGCTCGAGGAAATGCAACGACACGAGCAGCAACTTTCAGAGCAGCATTACCTTTCAATGCGGCAAAACAATGGTGAGCTTTCCTGCGCAGCATGTGCCGTTAGTCAGAGGAGCCGCGAACAGACTGTGACATTTGCAGAGCTGTTTGTTTCCTTACACCTTCTTGCTATGCAGGAAGAAATGACATCAATGGAAAACTTGATATAATAATGAGTGAAATGGGAAATGGGTGTGGATATTTGATAGTCTTGATTAGTTTGGCCTGTTATTACTCGTTACTTTTTTTTTGTGCTGAAATTTCCTCATAAATTGTTTTTTTTTCTTCATCTTTTTTTTTATGCAGTTCCGCTTTGAAGGAAAATTTAAATCATATTTTATATATATACATGTATAAAACACATATAAATTATGTATGCTTTAAACTAATCAACCACACATATATATTAAAAATTTCCTTTAAAAAAGGAAAATTTAAATCATATTTTATATTTATACATAACACACACATAAATTATGAATGTTAAATAAACACAAACACTTGCATGCATATACATACACACACACACATGATGGATGGCATATGAATTGGACATAGATTTTTATTTCAGTTATCAAACATGTTTTGAATGGTTTGTTTTAGTTAACAATAACCCTGCAGCAAAAATTTCTCTTTACTTTGCTGATTTACATTTTCCTTTTCAATACCTTTCACCCCATGAATGACCTGTGAGATGTTTTCTCTCTCTCTCTGTTCAAAGGGCACGCCTGAGTTTGTCACCGTCTCTGAGTGTGTGCATTACTTTGAGTGGCGGACATATGTCGCCTGCAAACGTGATAAATTCACACCACATAAAGAGGTGCGTAAAGTTGATGAGACGTGCTGACGTTTCAGCCTGAATGTGGGGGAAGGGGAAATGTTTAAACCAGCGTTCATTTGTTCTCAGTGAGAAAAGGATTAATTAAATTCATCGTGCTTGAACAAATCGTTTTTTTTTTTTTTAACTTCTAAATAAACCTGAATTATGTCGTTTGCATAAAGAATGATCTAAGGAAAAATGAACATTTAAGCACTTACAAGTTAATTTAATTACTTAGCACAGTTTATTTATATATCTACCTAGTGTTCTATTGAAATAGAATATTTATGTAATTTTATTATTATGCAAATCCGAGCACAAATCTTTTTTTTTTTAATGAGAAAATACAGATTTTTAGATATTCTGCCTTATATCTTACATTTTATTTATTCTATCTTACAACAAACAGAGAAAATGGCAGTGACTTGAAACGTTCTTGTTGCATAATTGTCAATTTTTTTTGTCATTGTCATTTTTTTTAAGGTCCCCTGCTATGTCTTTGACTCGGATGGAAAGAAGCACGACCTCAACCCGCTGATAAAACTATCAAACGGCTACTTGGTTGATGACCCAGATGATGAAAGTGATTTCTACATTAATATATGCAGAAGTCTAAGTGAGTTTCTAATAAAATCTTGGTCACACTTTAGTTTAAGGTCTAATTCTAAGTCTAACTAACTGTTAACTACTATTTTTGCCTCCTAATCGATCTACAATCAACTCCTAATAACTGCTTATTAATAATTAGTAAGGTAGTTGTTAAGTTAAGGTATTGGGTAAGATTATGGGATGTAGAATATGATCATGCAGAATAATATGTGCTTTATAAGTGCTAATAAACAGGCAATATCCTAGTGATATGCATGCTAATAAGTAACATCTAATAGTGAGAATTGGACCCTATACTACCAAAATCTTTCTATGCTGTTTATCCATAGCAGTGTTGGGACACAGTGTGCGGGTGTGCACTTCTCAAGAGTGTGGAACCTAGTCAACAAATATTTTATTATGTAGCTGCTTTAAACCAAACATTCAGCAAAGTGTCTGAGCAGGTTCTTATTTAAACAACCAAATGATCTAAAAGTGCAATGCAGATAACCTGGATAATGACTGTCTTCCCAGACATCGCTGGAAGCACCTGTCCTAAAGGATCCGCCGCCTGTCTCATCTCTGGCAAAGGTTCCTTCAACATGGGTCAGCCTGTTTATCAGCTCGAGTTGCTCTCCAATGACAAGTATGGGATCATTTATTAGCTCATTTGTTACACTTTTATATATGCATGCATATGTCATTTATTCCTTTGTTGTCAAAGCTATATTTTCAGAAGTCATTACTCTAGTCTTCATTGTCACGATCCTTCAGAAAACGTTCTGTTATGCTGAATTGCTGCTGTTATCAGTGTTGAATATAGGAATTCTCCTTTTCAGACTAAAGCTGCGGTACGAGGGAGTCGATAAAAGCCCAGACTTCTGTAACGACCACCGTCCCGCAGTGACCATTACATTTATTTGTCCCTCTACAAGGCAGGCGGTAAGAAGAGACCGAGTGTTTTGTCTTATTATGCTTACTATTATCCGTTAACTCACAGTTTTCTCACTGGTTTATTAGGGAAGTAACCCCAAGATGATCAGCAACTCAAACTGTCGGTATGAGATCGAGTGGGTGACTGAGTACGCCTGTCACAGAGATTACCTGGAGAGCCAAAACTGCAAACTTACCAGTGCTCAGCACGACATCTCCATCGACTTAAGTCACCTGACACACAGCTGTGAGTTACTCTGATAGTTTAGGAGGAGGTGAATCAAGTGTTTCTGTGGAAGGAGTGAAGGAGCATTGGATTTTATATGGGTTTTGAAGGTGCAATACCGTATTTTCCCGCATATAACTTTTATATTTTGGGTTTTGTGTAAAAAAAAAAACGTTGGCATAACCCGCACCCTCATATAACCCGCACCCATAGATTTATGAACTTTTTTTGTGTAAGTTCACATTTCGAATGTTGCTCCATAACTGTTCAGGCTACGTACACAGTGCTTGTGCACGAAATTCAAACTAAGAAAACAAACACAAGTCAGAATCAGAACAAAAAGAAAAAGCAGTGTCTCCCACTGTGCAGCAGCTCGTCCCTTAAGAAGCGATGAGATGAGAAGAGCCCGCCCTCATGCAGCACAGCCAATCACGTCTTCTTGCGTGATTGACAGGTCAGAAAGCCTATCAGCGCCAGCTGTCAGTGACAGTACAAGCGCCAGAGACAACAACCCTCGCAAGAAAGAAAACAGAAAGAAAATACTGCACAAAAAAAAACCTCGCGTCCGTAGGGCAGAGAAAAAATGTGTGATATAGCCCGCACCCTTATATAACTCGCACCCCCCTACGGGGTTAGTAAAATCGGGTATACCCCACTGGTTAAATGCGAGAATTATAATTGGAGAGAAAAAAAATCCAAGAACCATTACACCCCTACTGTAAACATCATAAAACATTCAGTAAATCAATGCTCATGTTAGCAGAACTTCAAACAATTTTACAAAAACACCAAACCCTCCTCCACTAACAAGTACACTCAGTTGTGGTTCAGCATTGATCTGATCAAGTACTTATGATTTATAATGCTTTATCATTCTTCATACTTTAGCTACAGAAACACCCTATATGGTTGAGGCCAAAAATGACAAGGACACCTATATCTTCTATCTGAACGTGTGCGGGGAGACCAATGCTGGAAATTGTGGTGATAGCAAAGGTTTCGTATCCTCCTGCCAAGTCAAAGACACCGGGGATGTGAAGAAGATTGCTGGGAGATACGAGAACCAAACACTGAGGTTCGGTTTTACTCCCATTTTATTCAATACTGATTTACAAATCCCTTAGAAGCACTGCTGAATTGAAGCTAAAGAACAGTCTTAACCCTTAGTATTTACTCTCAAGATATTCAGATGGTGATCTCACGCTGATCTACCCAGACGGCAGCAGATGCAGCACTGGATTCCAGCGCATGACCATTATTAACTTTGAGTGCAATGCAATTGCCGGTGAGTGACTCGATGGCTCATCTCATTGTGACTTGTGCTGGTGAGTCCATGGTTTAAACGCTGCCCTGATTGAGGAAGTTTAATTGTCTGAGAAGCAAGAGGAAGGGAACTGCAGTAACGTGACCTAGATTACATGTCCAAAATGTGCTTTTTAAAATGTTCCGCTCACAGCAGGCTTGTGGTTTTCAGGGAATGGCCAGCCGGTTTTTACTGGAGAGTCTGACTGCACGTATTACTTTGACTGGCAAACGGCGTACGCATGCGTGAAGGAGAAGGAAGACTTGCTGTGCAGAGTCACAGACCACAAGAAGCGATATGATCTGTCGCCTTTAACTCGCTTCCCAGGTAGAGATGAGCAAGATTACATGTGTGGGTTTTTGTGAAATTACATGTGTGGGTTTATGATGCATTTTACTTCATTTTCATTGAAATGCTAGTAAATGAATGCACTACTGTTCAGAAGTTGAGAAAGAATTTTTTTTTTTTTTGAAAGTCTCGTGCTCACCAAAGCTGCATTTATTTAAAAATACAGTTATTTAAAATTTAAATAACAATGGAAAATAACCAATTTCTGTTTGAATATATTTACTCTAGTTTTCACCGTCTTTCAGAGATCCTTTTAATACACGGATATGATACTTAAGAATTATTCATTATTATTATCAATGGTAAAAACATTTGTGTTGATTAATGTTAGAAACCGGGATACATTTTCTTTCTTTGATGAATAGAGTTCAAATTGTAGGGGAATTTACAGTTAAGACCCAAGGACCAGATATGTTGAATGAAGTGCAGTCAATAGAAGAAATTGTAGTGAAGTTTAGTTTGCAGTTTCATCAGCAGAAGCTTCAGGTCTCACAAGGAGTTCGTAGGCCGCCCCACATACAATAACATTGTTACAGCAATTACTCTAACAGAGGCGAATAACTGCGTCAATGATGACGGTTAAATGATTCTGATTGGCTAAGAAAGAAAGAAAGAAACAAAACTACTGGTAGTAATTTTTCACTCAAGAGCAGACAGTCTGAAGCATATCTTCGTTGATCACATGGTTAACGGGTTTGTGACGTGGCTTGTCGAGAACAAGTCATTCTGTCTCCTTATGGTGCCAGTTAATCACCTCACCGATACCGACCATATTAACACACACACACACACACACACAGATACACAGTTTCTCCAAGGCTGAACTCGGCTTAGGCTCCAACTCTCAACAGAAAGACTCTCAAAACATTCTGATAACATGTTCTATCTGGTGAGAAGTGCTGACAATATTCATCCTTACTCTATGGAAAAATAAGTAAAGTAAAGAAAGGCTTTAACTAATAAAAATCCCTACGTTGATTATAAATCACTCTTTACAAATCATTCATAAAAGGAAAAGAACATGAAAAGTATGAAAAATAAGACAAAGAAAAGAATATAGGTACAAATAAGAAAAATAAAAGAATATATATATATACAAGTGGATTTCCAAATCGTATATGAGAAGTGGAAATACTCATTTGCAAGCTGTATATATCATGAGCATTTACATTTATGCATTTCGCAGACGCTTTTATCCAAAGCAACTTATATTGCATTCAAAGAACACATTAAGTCAGTTCTTGCTTTCCCTGGGATCGAACCCATGACTTTGGTGTTGCAAACATCAATGCTCTACTGATTGAGCTACAGGAAAGCATTTGATGGGACGTATAAAATGATCTCAGGCTGGTAGTTTGAAAGCCCTTCTCTAAATTATGAACGTTGCTGTAAACATCTTAGAAAGTAATTGTACCAGCACCTCATGTGACTTAATGCAAATGTTTGTTTTCTCAGAATCGGAAGGATCTCAAAACTGGGAGGCCGTGGACGCCAACGCAGCGGAGTCTGATAAAAAGCGTTTTTACATCAATGTTTGTCATAAAATCATCCAGGAGGGGACGGCCAGCTCTTGCCCTGAGGACGCAGCGATATGTGCAGTGGGTCAGTGCGCCATTATAGATGCTCTCCTTCCTGGTGGAATAAAGATGAATGTTTTATCATACTCATGATTTACATATTTATGCATTTGGCAGGTGCTTTTATCCATTGCATTCAAGGAACACATTGACATTCTAATCAGTTCTTGCTTTCCCTGGGAAGTCTACTGGTGTTTGCAACACCAAGGTCATGGGTTCAATTCTCAGGGAAAGCAAAAACTGATTAGAATGTGTTTCTTGAATGCAGTGCAGGTCGCTTTGGCTAAAAGTGTCTGCCAAATGCATGAATGTAAATGAGCTACAGGAAAGTATAATTCTTTCTAACCCAATTTTTCTTCTCTTAGGAAATAAAAAAACAATGAACTTGGGTAAATTCCTGTCTTCTCCGCAAAAGGTGGCAGAGGGAGATGACATCAGACTCAATTACACTGACGGTGACGAATGCAGAGAGAGCATAAGGGTGAGAACGATCATTACTCTGAAGTGTAAGCCTGGAGATGTTGAGAGCGCTCCGGTCCTGAGGAGTGTGTCCAGCGACGGCTGCATCTATGAGTTTGAGTGGTTCACTGCTTCGGCCTGCGTCCTCTCCAAAACGGAAGGGAGCGACTGCAAGGTGGAAGATCCGCAAGCAGGTAACAGAGAGTGTTGTTCATGTACTCCTGTAGTGTTCATTGATATATATTGAATTAGTTTTTATCTTCATATATTCAGTTTTAACTTAAGGTTTAAGTAATTTTGTTATATGCTTTTGTCATTCAAATATTTTCTTATATACATTGCTTTTTTTACTGCTATATTTAAGTTTTAGTTTTTGGTCATTTTAATACTTCAACTTAAAATTAGAATTGATAAGTTGAAAATGCTATGTTTGTTTTATAAAGTCATACATTTATATATAAACGAACAAACATAACATTTATTATTGAGATACTATTATGTTTTATTAATATATTTAATGTTTATATTTAACATGTATGTGTGAAAATGAAAAATATTAATAAAACATATAATAGTATCTCAATAATACTAAAATAATGTTACGTTTGTTTGTTACGTAAAGTTAAAAAAATGAAACTAGAAATTAATTATATCTAATAAATAAAACTAATAAATAATCTATCTAATTTTACATATAGGTATAGTTTTTTTATGCTTCATTTCAGCTTTAGTTCAATTGCCAAAACCTATTCATTTTAGTTCAAATGCAGTGTTATTATTATAACTGAAACTAAAACCACTTTTTATACTTTAAATAAAATAAATGTTAACTGAAATAAAAGCACAGCCCATTTCCCCCCTTCTGGAAGATTCTGTAATTACACGCTCTGCCAAAGAAAAAACATATTTTATCTCCAAGCTCTATTCCATTGTAATTGCACATAATTATAAAAAAAAATTCTTAGTATTTCATGTTTACTGCTGTAATGTCCCTCACTTTTCTTACTCATATTTTGTCTTGTTTTCAATACAAATCTAAACATTCTTAAATCAAGATATTTACTTGAGAAGCAATACGATTTAAGATTATTATATCTGATTTCTGACAATAAAATGTAAACTTTTCTGACATTTTAACTAAAAATGAAAAATATAAACATCAAATCTAATTCAAAAATTTATAAAATATATAATAGTATCTCAATGTCAAAAAATGTTACATGAACTTTACATGTATTAAAATGTATTTTAACATTAAAAGTTTCTATTATGCAAAAACTAATTTATTTTAAGTTTGGTTTAATTTTGTAATATAAACTGAACTATAAAACAATAATGTTTTTATTTTACAAAAATAATCCATAGTTTTGTTTTGTTTTGGTGCACAATATCGTTATTCATTATATTATTTTCCCTCTTTTAGGTTTGCTTTTAAATGTGCTTCTGTTTCTTTGCAGGAATTTCATTTGATTTGTCCCTCCTTCATAAACCTAATGGAGGTTATTATAACATGTCGAGGGAAAAGTATGACTACTTCATAAATGTGTGCGGTGATGTTAAGGCTGCACAGTGTCCGGAAAAAGCAGGAGCTTGTCAAGTTGACCAAAGGTAAGTTCACTTTAATCATGTATATTTCTCAAGGTGATCCAACAAGTTTCTTCAGTCCTCACTTCAAGTGTAATATGAATCTCGTCGATCACATATTTGATATTTAACAGTGATTTTTGACCCAGTAGGATTTCACCATTTTTTGTTTGGTCTCATCAGTGGCACAAGCTCTTGGAATCTCGGCATGTTCAACTCCAGGCTTTCGTACTATGATGGCATGATCCAGCTGACCTACAGGAACGGCTCTCAGTACAACAACAAGCAGCACACACAGCGTTCCACACATATCTCCTTCCTGTGTGACAGAGAAGCTACTCCAGGCAAACCAGAGTTTCAGGTATCGCACCTGCTCCCTTGTTGTGTTTGTGCTGACTGTTCACACACGCTAAATATTTTTAGCCTCACCTCAAGAAGCACTAAACCAGCATAAATTGATGCGTGTTAAGCAGGTTTTTTTGTCTTGAGCTTTGCATTGGACACACCTTCAGAAATTATATATATATATATATATATATATATAAAGGCCCTGATATACTTGTGGAAATGTTTTTTTTTTTGTCTTGGGGTAAACAGAAGCTCCAAATATTCTTGAGCGACGTCCTAATCCAACTTGCACTGTTTGTTCGGTGTTTAGATGAATATGTGCTGCTTGCTTTCAGTATAATAACAAAATAAACGCACAGCAAAGATGACAACAGTGAGAAAACAGGAGTTAAGAAAGCATCTAATTATAGCAATATAGAACACTTTGCTTAAATTTTTTGCTTAAAATCCCCATAAAATCAAATTTTAATTTTTTTCTTTTAGTATGAATATATTAGCTTTACGGTTATTTATAAGCTAGTGTGCTTCAAAACAATAACAAAATTTACTATTAGAAGTTAGCATTCAAAACTGACAATCTCTCACTTGTGTTCGCCAATATGGGTCCGTGATTTTGATGACATCACTCTGCACGTCAGCATCTCATCAGATTTTCTGTCCAATCACATGCTCTCTAGAATCTTAAGCTCCGCCCCCTAAATTTGAAATAGACACTGAAGCTGCGGCTAAAATCAGTCAGTTGTTCACACATTTACTATTTTCTGATTACTAATTTACTCAAATTAAATGGTGAATTCTGGTTTTATGTTAGTGTCACGTGAACGGCCGCAGCGCACACACACAGTCTGCTCCTGTCCAGAGACGCATGACAGCCCAGACCGCAAAACATATCAGACTCATTTGAATTCTGCACTGAATGCTATATTTTAAAGTGATATTGAGATTAGGAGAAGAACTGGCTTTAACAAGCTCAACGCTCTGGATGAGTTGTGATATAAACTAAACTCTATTGGCGGAGAAGAGGAGGAGAAAAAGGGGAGGAGCTGTTCAATATGTCCCGCCCTCTTTTCCTTTTTCAGTGGAAATTGTCAAACATTGAATAATGCTGCTCGTTTCAAGGCACTTCAGTGGGACTTTAAAAAACAAAAAAACAGTTCCACTTTTTATTAGAATTAAAACTTTTTTCTACTATAAAGCAGCTCTCCAACATGTTCAGGTTTTAATTGCGAATGTCTGAGCTTGACGGACTGAGCAGAAGAAATACACCAGAGATGTTCACATCAGTAAAGGCGGAGTCTCAGAGCCACACCTACCAATCGCATAATCACCGCAACCAATGGTGGTTCAAAGGTGTTTAGCAGCTGGAGCGAACGTTCCCAGAAAATTAGCTTAGCCGTGCTTTTTCAAACTCTCCAAACACCTGTTTGTTTTTCTATTTCTCTTGAAGTGTATTGGGCTTAAGTGTCTTGTCTTCAAACAAAAAATATCCTTAATTTATAAACGTTTTTCTGCAGGATGAGGATGAGTACACTTATAACTTTAAATGGTACACTTCCTACGCCTGTCCTGAGAGACCACACGAGTGTGTCGTTACGGACCCCAAAACTCTGCAGCAGTATGACCTGTCCAGGTAAGCTCGGCTTTCGCAAAACACTGTCCTGGAGAAATATTACATGTGTTTCTGTAAATGTTAACCATGACACTTTTGCACTAGTGTCACAAAGCTGGTTTAAATAAATGAATTGGTTACCTGAATACTTCCCCATTGGTTGCTCAAACAGATAGTGCCTTACCAAACTCATGTCATTGGTTGACCCCGTGTTGCTGGTCGGGATGATTTAAGCAAACAGTGCCATGTTTTGAAAGGTCCAAATTTTCAATTTGATTGACGTTCAATCAATCTTTGAATGGCTCGTCTCTGTATATTCAACTAATATAGGCTGTGATATTTTAAGATGGACAAATGACTGAAAAAAATGTCTTAAGTCGTTTAAATTGCAATCAAAAATGTATTAAAAATAATGCTAACAATGAAAAATAAAAATTTTAGTTCATTTCAATACCTCTTTATTTACTAAATACATTATTGTTTGTCAAAAATATTTTATTATGTTTAGCAAAAATTATGCTTTTTTTGTCAGATAGCATTTCTCCACTTTTACCAGTTGGTGTGCTTTTTTGTAAATGTAATTTATGTATTTATTATTACTTTATTTATTTTGAAAGCAATGTTTTTCATCCAAAATGTTCAACCACTTAATTTATTGATATTTTAACTCTTTCTCTATTTGGTTGTGGACTTCCATGTCATACTGGAGATGTGTTTGGATACTAGATATTATGTACTGATAATCTATATAATATTTGCTGCGTCAGTGCTTCTTTGTTCTGAAATGTTCAAACATGTACAAAGAAAGCTAGCCTGTTTTAACTGCAATGACTCAATGAATTATTTCCTTCCCTTCCACAGTTTGTCGGTATCTAATGGCGGTAGGAACTGGCAGGCCATGCAGACGTCTGACCCCAGCGGCCCAAGGAAGTACTACATCAATATATGTCGACCTCTTAAAGCCGTGCCTGGCTGTGATAGGAGAGCTTCTGTCTGTGAGATGAAATTCGAGACTGGCAAGGTTAGTTCACGGATTGTGAATACTTTAGGAGAACGGACATGGTGAAATAAACCTGCAAGACTGACAACAAACGTGTGTGTACATGTTAATTGAGCAGGAGGGCCTGTCTGAGAAGGTAGAGATCAGTAACTTGGGCGTTGCTAAGAAGGGGCCGGTGATCGTGGAGGAGGGCCAGCTGATGTTGGAGTACACCAATGGTTCGATATGTGAAGCAGATGGAGTCACAACCACATACACAACACGTATCCACTTCGTCTGCTCATCTGGGTCATCGGTGAGAGTCATTCCTGATCTTTTACTCGTATCTGCAATAAGGCTTATTTATTTAAAAGTGCAATATGATAACGGTATATTTCTATATCTTTAGCCGTCTGGCCCTCGCCTTGTGGTGAACCAGAAATGTGTCGTTGACTTTGTTTGGGACACAGAAGCAGCCTGTGCCATCTCAACCAATGTGGACGTCAACCAGGTCAAACTTTTTTCTTAGGATCTGCTTTGAAGTAATCTGGAAGATTTTATTTATTATTTCTCTTTATCTACAGACGTGCTCTGTGAAAAATCCCAACACTGGCTTTGAGTTCAACCTTCTGCCGCTGGCCTCTGAAAACGGATACCATGTCAAGGCTCATGGAAAAGACTTTGTCGTAGGAAGACTTTAAAATCTAAAATTGATATTAAACCAAGACGATAGTAATAACAGACTTTGGATGAGTAATGAAATGAAGCTTGGGCTCTCAGTAGATTCAGTAATACTTAAGTATTCGCTATTGTTTAATTTATGCCATCATTCAAAAGTTAAAAAAGCAAGGATGCATTAAATTGAAGGATTAAGGGTGTGTTCGCACTTGGGATGTTTAGTTTGACATAAATGATCTTTGGTGCGATTTCTCTGTTCGTTAAATTGAATAGTTGTGAACTCTTGTTTGGTTGCATCAAGGTTCGTATGGTAGCGAAGCAAACTGAACTACAAGTGTGAACACATCTTAAAGTGACAGTAAAAACGTTTACAAAAGAATCCTACAAATGTATACCGGTTTCCACCAAAATATTAAGTATCACAACTGTGTGTAACATTGATAATAATAAGAAATGTTTCTTATGCATCAAATTTAGTGCAGTAGCAAGGCTGGAGGAATGACGCTGAAAATTCAGCTTTGAAATCACAAGAATACATTGTTTTAAAGTATATAAAAATAGAAAACTGTTATTTAAAATTGTAATAATATTTCACAATATTACTGTTTTGAGGCAGTCTAGAGAGAACAGAGACTTATTCCAAAAGCTATAAATAAGTAAATAACTCTTATGAGCCCAGAATTTTTAACGTATTTTGTTTACACTTTCACTAACCTTTACAAGAAAGAAAATTAATGTTACAAATGTAGTGGAATATATGTGCTTAATAGAAATGATTTTGAGAAATAATGATATTGTCATATTGTTCAACATTTTTTGTTGCAAAATTGTGCTGTGCAATCTTTTTCTCCCATTCTCTCGTTTCTTTTTGCCTTCTTGAAATACGTCTTTAGTGCAGTTTTACCAAATTGAAACCAAAAGTCATGTATCCCTCCTATATGTAGGTGAACATTTGCAGCTCCGTAAAAGAGTGTGGAACTGTTGGAAATAAATCTGTGGCCGGCTGTGAGCTGGAAGTGGAGAAGCCTGTGAGTCAGGTCGGGCTGGAGCAATCTCTCCAGTTCTCCACCGATGGCGCTCTCATTCTTACATACAAAGGGCTCATGGACAAACTGACAGGTGCGTGGCTAAAGCAAAGATGACCTGCAATCTCTGTTAGAGAGATTATGCTTCTTGGTTAAACAAATACTTGATTAAATGGCTTGTAGATGTGGTTTTGATTACTTTCATTCCTTTTTATTGTATTGTTATCATGTCATGTCAAAAGCTAAGGGTCGTTATGACTTTTGTTTTATATTTTGGAATCAAAAGTCATAAATACTTTTGAAACAAAAGTCATAATTATATTTTTATTCTGGTCAGAAATACAGTAAGAATTGTTATACTGTGAAATTTTATTACAAATTAAACTAGATGGGTGAAGTTTGTAAACAAACTTTGAAGTTGGCTTGAGAAAGCTTAGCCTGAAAGTTTAAATTAGTTGTAAAAGCTTCAAGTTTTAAAAGATTTTGTATGAATTAGCATTTAGCATGAATTATGAGATTTAACATGTTGCTCGTGAGATTTTGCGTTATTTAGCAAGTCGCTAATGAGATTTTGCGTCATGTCGTTAGCAAGATTTTGCGTTATTTAGCATGTTGCTAGCCAGATTTAGCATTAATTAGCATGTCGTTAGCAAGATTTTGCGTTATTTAGCATGTTGCTAGCCAGATTTAGCATTAATTAGCATGTCGTTAGCAAGATTTTGCGTTATTTAGCATGTTGCTAGCCAGATTTAGCATTAATTAGCATGTCGTTAGCGAGATTTAACGTCAATTAACACGTCGCTAGGTAGATTTAGCGTGAAATTGGCATGTTGTTCGCGATATTTAGCTACATTTTCCTTCAGATATAAAAGTCTTATTGACCCTAAACATTTTAACTATAGTGTGTAATAAATAGTATTCTATTTTATTGTACCTAACAACTTTGTTGAAAATCAGTTGCCAGGAGCAAAAGTACAATATACAAGATTGAATGCCAAGATTGACCAATCAGAATCAAGTATTATAGAGGGTCAAGCTTTAAAGGGATAATTCACCCAGAAATGAAAATTCTCTCATGGATTACTCGCCTTTATGTCGTTCCCAACTGTAAGACCTTCGTTCATCTTCGGAATACAATTTAAGATCATTTTTATGAAGTCTGAGAGCTTTCTGACCCCCCCTATTGGCCGCAACGCCATTACCACTTTCAAGGCCCAGAAAGGCACTAAAGACATTGTTAAAATAGTCCATGTGACTACAGTGATTCAACCTGTGATTCAACCTGCAACGAGAATACTTTTTGTGTGTGAAACTCCACAAAAATATCAACTTTATTCAACCTTTTCTGCTCTTCACTGTCAGTCTCTGACACTGTTCACGTGAGCATCACGACGCATGCAGGATCCGACCAACACAGAACCTGCGTTCTGATGACCCAGATATGCTGCTCTGTCTTTACAGTGTGAACAATGTCAGAGACTGCCAGGGAAGAGAAGAAACTGTTGAATAAAGTCGTTAAGTATTCTCTTTGCTTATGTGTTTGGGACGATATGAGGGTGAGTAGTTAATGACAGAAATTTCACTTTTTGTGTGAACTAACTCTTCAAGGTCAGCATTTCCGCCCCCACTTTTACCCTGTTTCTCATCTTTACTGTAGGTACCGAAGACACCTTCATCATTAATTTCGTGTGTGACCAAAAGGCCACCCCAGCTTCCCTGAGGCTGATCCAAGAAGAGCTGAGCACCAGTACTCACGTAACCCACAACGTGTTCTTTGAGCTCTCCACTGCTCTAGCCTGTGAACCTGCTCCGGTGGATTGCCAAGTCAATGGTAAACTCGCCCTACTTCATTTACTTACCAAAAACATGCTGAGAACTTGCAAGCATCCTTCCTACTGTAATATATATACGAGTGGAATGGCTTTTTGAATGGGGAACATATATTGGACCGGGACTTGCTTTTGTCCGTGGGGAATTCATTGGATGGATGGATGGATGGATGTCCTGTAAACGTGTCATCACATAAGAAGAGATGTCGCTGCAAGAGGGGAAGTTTTTCCGATTATAGATTGAGTGTCAAGTTTGTAGAAGGGAAGATACAAGGACTCAACGTAGCAAGGAGATGGGGATTTTATTCATATCAAAACAAAAAATAGAAACTGAACAAAAACCACCCCAAGGGGGAAAACAAGACTAGAAGACTTGACTTGAGACGGGACAGCATGAACACTACCTTTAAACGTCAAGAAACCTGCACAGGACAGCAGACACTAGGAGAATAAGTACACACGGGAGGATTGGTAATTGACTAGGACACAGCTGGGAACAAATCAAACTCATGACAATGAAACAAGACGGGCGGGGTAACAGACAAGACATGAACATGTAGCCAATGCGGGCGCACATTGCTGCATGTTCCAATTAAACAAAGACAACATGCAGCTGGTGACAACCAAACTGCGCGTGACGGAAAACACAACATGAATGCACACAGACTGCTCGCGCAAAGCTTGAAACTGTGCCCACTCACGTGACATAGAAGAACAAGAACGAGTAAACACCTGTTCTCACACGCTCACAACAAGGACGAACACACAAGTCATGAATGCCCGAATCTCGATCCAAAACTGAACCAGACCAAAGTATCGGGACCGGACATCATAACTCGCACAAAAGACGTCACACAGACAAGCGTGCATGCGACTCGAACACTCAAAGCCACACGCACGCACACACAACTCGAGACACTACGGTAGTGTCAGAGCCCTGCTACAAAACCAAGAAATGACCAGACCGAATGTGGCAGAAACCTGACAATGAGGGCACTTCTATTTAAAAAATAATGATGAGCAAGGACAAATCATCACTGCAATATTCCAATTTGGAACATGGTGACTTTAAAAAAGTAATGGGTTCGATTCCCAGGGAAAGCAAGAACTGATTAGAGTGTCAATGTGTTTCTTGAATGCAATGCGAGTCGTTTAGGATAAAAGCGTCTGATAAATGCATGAATGTAAAAAGCTGTCATTTCTGCTCTGTTATAATCACTAAAGTCAAGTGGATTCCCCTTGCATTTCCAGATCTACAAGGTAGAGAGTATGACTTGGGTGACCTCAGCCTGGATGGGAATTATTATGTTCCTCTGGACACCTCGGATAACGCACGGATGCAAAGGTTTTACATAAACGTGTGTAAACCACTGCCTCGCGTCCAGGGCTGCCCTGGTGAGTGACCTGCTTGGTTCTGGGAATTTGGGGATTAATGGTTTTTGTAACTGCAATCAAGGGTTTGTGTCGTAGTTCTAGTCTCAATGACCACGCAATAAACTAATAGACTTCTGTTGTTGGCAGCTGGAGCGATTGGAGCGTGTGGCCAGATCAACGGCAAGAGTGTGAATCTGGGATACGTGCAGTCCAACCTGCAGGCTGCGCCCGACGGCTCCATCAGTATTGTTTATCTGAATGGGGACAAGTGTGGTTCAGGACGTTACTCCACCCGAATCATCTTCCAATGCGATGACAGTCCTGTAAGTAGATTTTTCTGTTGCACTTTCCACCAATAAGGAACAAATTTGTGTCTCATTACTTTAATTCATTTAAATCTAATTTCATATTCTTTTGAATGAAAGTTATTTTGTTTAAGCTAAAAATGAATTCATATTTGGCTGCAAGCTAAAATCTCATTACATATTCAAAACATTTTCATAAAATAACTAAACTTTTTTTTTAGATTTTGGCAAATAAAAGGTTCACAAATTAGATAAAACTCATATCCCGTATTTTGGTAGCTGAATTACAACAAATTAATAAAATCAAAGGAAATAAATAAGAATCAAATATGCACTTTTGTTAAGTTTTTTTTTTATCAGTGAAATAATTATTATTATTACTACTAATATTAAAAAACTTTATTCAGCTTCAGTTCAATAAAATGATTTAATATAAAAATTATAATTTTCTGAAAAATGTTCTGTGTGCTTTTTTTTTGGTATGCTATGCTATTCTATTCATCAAATTTGATTTTAAATTGTAACCGTTTCCTGTTTTTTTAATTACATAAATGCAGCCTTGCTGAGCATAAGAGGTTTATGCATAAATTAATACAAGTAGAACAAATCTACACAGATTTTGTAATCAATTTCTGGAAAGTGTCCCACGTATTTAAGCTTCTAAAGGCACATTTTTCTTACCTCTGTTAAAAAGGGTGCCCCCATGTTTGATCGCAAAGACGGCTGTGAGTATGTTTTCATCTGGAGAACCTCAGAAGCTTGCCCAGTCAAAAGAGTGCAGGGTAAGATGAACGGCCAATTCCTTTGCAGTACCGTGAACAAAAACTCCCGCTTTAACTCAATGCATTTCATGTTGTTTACAGGTGAAAACTGTAAAGTCAAGGACCCCAAGAGTGGTTACGAGTACAATCTCACACCTCTGGCTGGAAAGGACTATGACGTGAAGGGTTTGGGTTATGAGTATCAGTTTTCAGTGTGCGGCCCCCTTACGACCTCGGTCTGCCCTCACGGTCCCAGCAACACCGTGTCCTCCTGTCAGGTTGAGGGTCAAACACACAGGATAGCAGGTGAGTTTATTTCTTAAGAGCTAGTAGGTGACTTTTTTTTTCTTCATGTTTAACCTTTCCCATGGTCCTTTGCAGGGCTAGCCAATCAAAACCTCACATTTGATGATGGAGTTATCATGATCAACTACACAAACGGGGAAACATGCCACAAGATCTACGAGAGATCCACGGCTATTCTCTTCTCCTGCGACCACAGCAGGAATCCTGTGAGTTCCTTGCAGCCAATTAACAAGTTTTAAAATTAAAATGTAGAATGATTTTCCTGAATGATTTTGTTTTGTCCATCAGGGTAAGCCAGAGTTTATAAAGGAGACCGCCGACTGCACATATCTGTTTGACTGGCACACGGCTTTGGCCTGCCCATCCTTCAAAACCACAACCTGCTCTTACAAGTGAGAGCAACTTTCGGTAACGCTTTCTTTTAGGGTGACGGTTACACTTTACTGCATGTACCTACTATAGTAATAACTGTAAATCTTGCACAATTACAAGTAACTCTAAGTCGTAACATGTACTGTGGTTAATTTTAACTACGAACTCATTTTAGTACCATATTTTCTTGCATGTATTCTGCACCCTCCCTGCGTGTTTCGGGGTTTTGTGTAAAAAATTGTTGGCATAACCCGCACCTTTATATAACCCGCACCCATAGATTGATGAAGTTCACATTTCGAATGTTGCTCGTATAACGTCAATTATCCATAACTGTTCAAGCGTTCAACAACAATCCTCGCAAGAAAGAAAAACAAAGAAAATACCGCAGAAAAACCCTTACGTCCTTAGGGATGTAACAAATATATATAAAAAACTATTACGTGTAAATATTTGTGATATAACCCGCACCCTTATATAACCCGCACCCTCATTGTACTTACCCATACCCCTGTGTGGTTTGTAAAATCTGGTGTAACCCGCGGGGAAATATGGTAAGTACAATGTAACTGTCACCTTAAAATAAAGTGGAACCCAAGTTTATTGCTAGTGCATTTGCACCACAACGGTCTGAATCATCTGCTCTCTCTTTGGCAGTGATGGTAATGGCCACTCCTACGATCTGTCCTCTCTGGCCCTGCACAAATCGAATTGGGTGATCGTGCCAGAAATGAGCAAACAGACGCAACGTTACTATATCAATGTGTGCAAGTCTTTGGTGCCTCAGACCGGTGAGTAGCAGCAGCATAGCTGGAGCATATTGACCGGTCAGCAGTTTTTATAAGCGATGTTTGTTTCAGGGCTGTGGAGCTGCCCGTCTAGCGCTGCGGCCTGTTTGAAGGATGGAGACAAGTATGTGAATCTAGGAGAGGCAGAGGCCGGACCACAGTGGGATAAAAACATTTTGATTTTGAAGTACATCAATGGACAAGCCTGTCCTGACGGCACGAGAAAGCGGACCACCATTATTCGCTTCAGATGCGACCCTGACAAAGTGGTCTGTGATTTACTCTGTCTAATCTATTTTATCTATTTCTATCAAGGTTGTATTACATTGATCAAAAGTGATAGTAAACACATTTATAAAGTTATGAAAGGATCTCTGAAGGATCGTGTGACACAGAAGTTTAATGAATAATGTCAATGTAAAATGTAAATTAAGTAATGATGCCTAAAACTCAGCTTTGACGTCACTGGAATAAAATACATTTCAAAATACATTCATATAGAAAACAGTTATACTACTTTTTTTGATCAAATAAATGCAGCCTTGGTGAGTATAAAAACAGTAATCTTACCTACCTAAATGTATAATTATATATTTATTACAATTATTAAAATGCAGTAATACATCGGTTTACGTGACTTTGTATACGAGCAAATTGGTGTATGAGAATTGTATCGGAGTGCGAGAATTTTCCCCTCGCCCACGTGCATTTTTTGTGGAAAAGATCTAACGCTCAGCATCTCAAATATCCTAATGTCCTAAATATCCTAATCCTATCCTCTCATAAAGCCCATCACTCGTTCATTCTCTCAGCGTCGCTCGGTTTGGTTTCATCATTCACCACAGTGATATTTTTATAAGTGATTTACAGCGGTTTTACCTCGTGTTGTTAACATTAATTGTGATCGCTATTGTTCTTGTAGTGAAATATATACGTACAGTACAGCATATTCACATATGGGCATTTAGGGTCGTGTTGAATGAATCGAGTGATTTTTATTGCATTCTAATGGTGAAAATAGTTTTGGTGTACGAGAATTTAGAGTTACGAGCTCTTAGAACAAATTAAACTCGTAAACCGAGGTATTACTGTATATTATTTATTTTTAATATATATATCTGACACCCTGTCCTTGTCTGTCTCCATAAATTGCTGTCTGTCTGCAGGACTCTGAACCCACTCTGATCACGGCGCTGGAGGACTGTGTGTATAACTTTGTGTGGTTCACTGCTGCCGCCTGTCCTCTCAACAGCACTGAGCATGGAGACTGTAAAGTTACAAATCCAGCCACAGGTGGGTCGGCCACTCGAGTGTCAGTCACACAGAACACTGTCTTCTTGGCTGTCTGTTACACGCAAACAGCCTAAATACAGAAAGTGTGTTCACACATTGCTCAAATGAGTGCTCTACCATACTGCATTTATTTTTCACCTGCTATCATTTATTTATTTCTGTGTATGTGTCTCCACAGGTCATCTGTTTGATCTGAACGCCCTCAGTCGAGCAGGTGGTTACACGGTCTACGATCCCAAGGCCTATCGGAAGATGTTCAGACTGAATGTGTGTGGAGAAATATCCAACGCTGGGTGTGCAGCCGGAACGGGTATAATTTAATTTGTGTGGAAAATATCTCTATATTTAAATAGATTTTGGTCTATGGGGGTGTAAACCAGTTCTTTGTTTGGGGAGGAAGGAGGCGGGAACCGGCAGACATTAAACAGACTTTAATATAAAATAAAACATAAAAACTCAATAAAAGTAATGGCGGCAGTTCCTCACGGACAACTGCCACCCACACAAACACAGTACACAACATAAAGTCCAGGCCTGATCCTCTCTCGTCTTTCACTGTTGTCGCTCCTTTTATTCCTCCATGAGACTCAAGACTGGTGGCTCACAGGTGCCGCTCATTCAATCACGCCACTGGCTCTCGTGACGCTCTCAACCTTGCTCGCCACAGGAGGCTTTCACACATGGTAGCTGTAGGAACACTGTTTAAGGATCTAGTCACCAAAATACAGTTTCCCCTATTCTTCTCATCATCGGATGAGATGAGAAGAGCCCGCCCTCATGCAGCACAGCCAATCACGTCTTCTTGCATGATTGACAGGTCAGACAACCTATCAGCGTCAGCTGTCAGAGTCATAGTACAAGCGCCAGAGACAACAACCCTCGCAAGAAAGAAAAACAAAGAAAATACATGGAAAAAAAAAAACTTACGTCCTTAAGGACGCAACAAATATATTGAAATATTATTACATGTAAAAAAATTCTGATTAAAGCCCGCACCCTTATATAACCATCACCCCCCCCCCCCCCCCCTGTGGAGTTGGTAAAATCTGGTATAACCCGCGGGATATGTGCAGGAAAATACAGTACTTCGATATTAAAGCTCCTACTACCAATATTTGGTTGCTATTTTTCCCTATACCATGGATGGATAGACAGACACACACACACACACACACAAGTAGTGTAAAAACAAGATGTTTTTTTGCTGCAGGTGTGTGCATTAAGGACAATCAGATGGCAATAAGTGCCGGAAATGCCACAAGGAAGCTGGTCTATAAGGATCAGGTGGTGGAGCTCACTTATGAGGGTGGAGACGCGTGCGCCGCTGACCCTTCCTTAAAACACAAGAGCGTCTTCAGCTTCGTCTGCAAGTCTGAAGGAGGCGGCACGGATGAGCCCGTGTTGGTGTACTCTGATAACGCCACTTGCACTCACTCCTTCTCCTGGCACACGCCTCTGGTCTGCGAACAACAGGTAATGGCTAGTCTTTTAAATCTTTCAATCCTCTGAACCTCACTTCATTTCAACCTGCAGGATATTGAATGCATGTTTTCTGCAGGTGAAGTGCTCGGTTTGGAACGGAACCAACCAGATTGACCTGAGTCCTCTGATCCATCTCACTGGTTACTACAAAGCTATCGATGAAGATGTCGATAAGGAGAATTCTCCTGACTTCTTTATCAACATTTGCCGGCCCCTCAACCCCATCCCAGATGTCAACTGTCCTCCAGGGGCCTCTGTCTGCATGGACCCTGTTGATGGAGCTCCAGTTGTGAGTAAACGCATGAGCAGTGATTCCACTTTCCTTGCTTTTTTAAGATGGTGGATTATAAGGAAGCATTTTTTTCCAATTGATTTCATTTCTTTATTCATTTAAACAGGGACAGTGTAAAATATACATTAACCTTAAAAAGGTGAGATTAATTTGACTAGGTTATAGCACGTGTGCTAATTTACACCTGCAGTCCCAGGGCAGGCTGATGTAAATAAATCAAGTTAATATATTTATCCTAAAACAACATTTCCTGCAATCCTCAGTATGCATTTACAAATACACTCTCACATACACATCAAATATTAAACATTATGTAAACATGTTTGTTGTGAAAGTAGCCATTTTTTGGCCTGATGTGAATTTTGTTTTTAAATTCACACGTGGTTAACTCCAGAGCAGAAAGTTTTTATACTTTATTAGTTAAAGCCTTTCTTTACTTGTCTGTAGTTTTCCGTAGAGTAAGGATGAATATTGTCTGCACGTCTCAACAGATAGAACATGTTATCAGAATGTTTTGAGAGTCTTTCTGTTGATAGTTGGAGCCTGAGCCAAGTTCAGCCTTGGAGAAGCTGTGTGTGTGTGTGTGTGTGTGTGTGTGTGTGTGTGTGTGTGTGTGTGTGTGTGTGTGTGTGTGTGTTAATATGGTCTGTATTGGTGAGGTGATTAACTGGCACCATAAGGAGATGGAATGACTTGTTGTTCTCGGAATCATTTAAACGTCATCATTGACGTAGTTAGCACCTCTGTTAGAGTAATTGCTGTAACAATGTTATTGTATGTGGGGCGGCCTACAAACTCCTTGTGAGACCTGAAGCTTCTGCTGATGAAACTGCAAACCAAACTTCACTACAATTTCTTCTATTGACTGCACTTCATTCAACATATCTGCTCCTCGGGTCTTAACTGTAAATCCCCTACAGTTAAATAAATTTAATTATTCTAAATAGAATCATTTAAGTAATACTTTATACAAATATTGGATAAAGAAACCAAAAGAATATAAATCATATTACCTTATACAAAATAGGGGGGGATATGGATAAAGAAAAAATAAACAAATATGGCTTAGTCACCAAAATACATTTTCCCCTATTCTTCTCATCATTGGATGAGATGAGAAGAGCCCGCCCTCATGCAGCACAGCCAATCACGTCTTCTTGCATGATTGACAGGTCAGACAGCCTATCAGCGTCAGCTGTCAGAGTCATAGTACAAGCGCCAGAAACAACAACCCTCGCAAGAAAGAAAAACAAAGAAAATACAGAAGAAAAAAAAAACTTACGTCCTTAAGGACGCAACAAATATATTGAAATATTATTACATGTAAAAAATGTCTGATTATAGCCCGCACCCTTATATAACCATCACCCCCCCCCCCCCCCCCCCCCCCCCCCCCCCCCCCTGTGGAGTTGGTAAAATCTGGTATAACCCGCGGGATATGTGCAGGAAAATACAGTACTTCGATATGGCAAAATAAGTTATAGGTTTTAAATATTTTAGTCTAAGTATGTCTGTTAAAAATCTAAAAAACGACTCTTGTCTTGTCACATGCAGGTGTGAATGACATTTAAATGATTGCATATTTTCAATTCAAAATGGTGAAATAATATTTATAAAGTTGAGTACTTTGCATCACTAAATGTTACTGTTGGTCGTTAAACATATCCATCTTAAAACATTCACTGTCAAATATTAAATATTAAATGTTTATCTTACCGTGCACAAACTCTTTCACTGTCGGTATTTCACTGTCAAATGAATCTGAATAATGTCACAAAGTATTTTTCATTGCTGATAGAGGTGGGTTGTTGTTGTCTCAACCTGAGACTATAGTGACATGTTTGAATTAGAATTTAAATTCATTGCGGGCTGTCCCATTCAATGCAGGACATCGGACGAATCTCCTCCCCTCCTCGCTACAATAGCAACACCAACGAGGTGGAGATCACCTTCACCAGCACGACCGTCTGCCTTTCTGACCGCACCGCCAACTACTCCTCCAAGATCATCTTCACCTGCCAGACAGGGGGAGAGCTGGTAAGAGATCAACCCAAAACCTTAGTTGGAGTCATGAATTGTTGAGTTATTGTTGGTTTACCTTATTTTCCCGCATATAACCCGCAGACGCAGGCAATCCGCACCCTCATATAACCCGCACCCATAGATTGATGAACTTTTTTTGTGTAAGATGTAAGTTGTGTAATATGTTCGAATGTTGCTCGCATGACGTCAATTATCATAACTGTTCAGCTCGGTACACAGTGCTTGTGCACGAAATTCAAACAATAAGAAAACAAACACAAGTCAGAATCAGAAGAAAAAGAAAAAGCAGTGTCTCCCGCTGTGCAGCAGCTCGTCCCTTAAGAAGCGATTCTACAGGTGTTGATCATCGATGAGATGAGAAGAGCCCGCCCTCATGCAGCACAGCCAATCACGTCTTCTTGCATGATTGACAGGTCAGACAGCCTATCAGCGCCAGCTGTCAGAGTGATAGTACAAGCGCCAGAGACAATAACCCTCACAAGAAAGAAAAACAAAGAAAATACAGCAAAAAAATAAATAAAAATTACCTCCTTTGGGACGCAACCAATATTTTGAAATATTATTACATGTAAAAAATGTCTGATTATAGCCCGCAGCCTTATATACCCATCACCCCCCCTTGGGGTTTGTAAAGTCTGGTATAATCCGCGGGATATGTGCAGGAAAATACGGTAATAATTTTCGCTTTTCATTTCTGTTGTTCATGAGAAGTAAGCGTTTGTTTTCCACGGACAGGGTTCTCCCCGGATGATCCGGGCACAGGACTGTATGTATGTTTTTGAGTGGGCCACTACTCTGGTTTGCCCAGAGACCATCACGGCGCAGGGCTGCAGTCTGAAAGTCTCCCAGCTGCAGTACACCTTTGACCTCTCAGCACTGACAGGACCCGTTCAGGTAATGACAAGAGAGTATTTTTTGCCAGAGAAAACCCCCTGAAAATTTTAGATATGTACAGTGACAAATCTTACAGACAACAAACTTTTGAAAAGTATTGTTTGTGAAAAGTCACAAAAGCTGCATGTACTTGATCAAAATCTGTTTTAATATATTGTAAATGTAACGGCAAAGTTGAATTTCAGCATCATTCCTCCAGTCTTCAGTCTGATCCTTCAGAAATCATTTTAATATGCTGATTTGCTGCTCAAAATTTTTTTTTTTATTATGATCCATGTTGAAAATGGTTGTGCTGTTTCATACGTTTGTGGAAACTGTGATTCATTTTTTTTCCAGAATGCTTTAATGAATGAACAATTCAAAAGCATTTATTTGAAATGGAAATCTTTTGTAACAATAGATATACTTTTACTGTAATTTCTCCAATTTAATGCAGCTTTGCTGAATGAAAGTATTACTTCCCTTAAAAAAAAGATCTTACCAGACCCAAATTTTTGAATGGTAATGTGCATATATTCTGAAATCACAATTTGTGAGTTTGTAGGAGCATAGTAGCAAAGGAATGATTCTGGAGCTCAGTTTATTGTGTCTTTTAGGTTGTTGGAAGCTCTGGCTCCTATACAATCAATGTGTGTGGGACTGTGGCAGACAAAAAATGTAAAGACAGCGCAGTATGTCTGATCTCCAGTGACTCGGCAGCTTCATATGGGAACAGCAAAGTCATGAACCTAGGTTACAATAGAGAAGAGAAGGCTGTGATCATGAAGTATAGTGGAGGAGACACCTGTCCTGAAGGTAAGACAGACACTGAATCACTCTTTAAAGTGAACCTAGTGAACCTTTTAAGGCATAACATGCTGACTTTTGGCAGATGGTCTATTCCAGAAGGTAATAATTGATTGTGGCGCCTTGTAAGATTTCCCTAAATGATTAAAGTTTGTGTTGATTGTCTTTCAGTTACAGATAAAGGTGAAGTCTGCACTTTCCCCTTTAATATCCAGGGAAAGTCTTATACTGAGTGCACAACTGATAGAATGACTGACGGAAGGAAGTGGTGTGCCACTACAAGCAACTATGACAAAGATCAGAAATGGGGCTTCTGCACTCGTGGTACGAATCCCTGACATTTACTTTTTTGGGTTAAAGCAACTACACAAGTTTATGTAAAAGGAGCTTAGCTTTCATTAATCTTTTTTTTTTTTTTTTTTATTCAGTTCCATTGGATAGAAAAATAAAGTAGTACTGTCAAAAATATATATATATACACGTAAACAATTTATTTTAGACATGGTTAATTGATTTGACCGCACCAAAGTGATTTTTATCTTTTTTGTTAATGCATACTATGTCAATAATTCACTTAAAAATTTAAATAATTGTTTATAAAATGTTTTTAAAAAAATCTAAAAAAGTTATTAGATTTCATGTAAATAATTTTTAAAACCTAATTTAGTTAATAATTTGAGCAATTATTGATTAATTTGAGCAATTTTGAGCACATAACATGAACAATACCTTTTTAACAATTTTTTTTTTTTTTTTTTTTTTTCAAAATGAACAAAATTCAAATAATGAGTCATGATGTTATAAGCATTTATATTGTAGACCTGGCAGGATGGTTTTTGTGGGAAATTGTGTACCGGTACATGCGTCACTCGCCCATGTATGTCTCGTCATATCCGTAAATGGAGAAAGCTTGATTCAGCTGCTTTGATGGGTGTGTGATGTGGGAGCGCTATAGGTTAGTTAGTTGTCACAATGAGTGAGAAAGGTTGACATCGGGCAGCTGAATCTCCAACTTCTTGGGAAATAACCCTATTTAAGAAAACGCAGATCAGAGAGTCAGCTGGCAAAATAAGAATGCAACAGAGCTCGTAATAAAACAAGAATCAACATTAGCTCGGCTTTTCAGAGATTGCAAGAACAGAAGGATTTAAAATGTTGTAAAAACCATGCTGAGATGGTGTAACTATTACTCAACAGGTGAGTAAGGTGTTTTATTGAACTAGAATACTAAATTATATAGAATAGCTCTCTAACAGAGATTTATTTATTCTGAAGGGTCATATTCATCCTCAGCCAAAAAATGTTTTTCCGCAAAATGCATGCAGATTATTTTAAGCAGTTGTTATTTTTGTTTCACAGCATTAAGAGGGAAGCGTCAGTCGTCCATTTTGTTCTCGTGTGACCAAGCGGCAGGCCGTGGAAGTCCCACACTGTTGAGCGAAACCCAAGGGTGTTCTGCCGACTTCGAGTGGCGAACCAATGTGGTGTGCCCACCCAAAAAGATGGAGTGCAAGTTGGCAGTACGACACCAGACCTACGATCTGCTAACCCTCTCTTCTCTAACAGAGTCGTGGAAATTTAGCAACGAGGACGATTCGTGAGTCTCACACCTGTTGTTCTGTTTCACTTCACCCTGTTGCGGGATGTGAATGTACAATATATGGTTCAGAATATCAGCAATGTTCAATATATTTAATTAGTTACATTGATTTGTTTAGGCTGATATTAGAAAAATGTACATTTACATTTATGAATTTGGCAGACGCTTTTATCCAAAGCGACTTGCATTGGATTCAAGAAACATATTAACATTCTAATCAGTTCTTGCTTTCCCTGGGAACCGAACCCTTGACGTTGGCATTGCAAACACCAATGCTAAATATCATTTGTGAAATTTGATATTTGTGAAAAACAATAAGAAAAACATAATATCATGGGTGTATTTAGGGGTGTAACAGTACATCGTGACATAAAAATGCAATGATGTTCATTGATGTAAACAATATGATTTGTGATATAGAGTTAGTTTTATCCAAGATTTTCCTTGCTGTGTTTATAAGGTATAACTCACCCAAAGATTTTAATTCTGTTATCGTTTACTCACCCTGTTGTCGTTTCGATCCTATAAGATTTTCGTTCAACTTCCAAACACAAATGAAGATATTTTTATTAAAGCTGAGAGATATCTGTCCCTTAATTTAATGTCATAATGAATCAAGTGGTCTAAAATATTGACTTATAATTTTAGCAGTTATGCCAGTAAAAAAAAAAGCTATTGTATTAGCCAAAATTTCTGTATCAGGACATGTATTTTCTTTTTGTCCTCGAACATGCTTTTCTGGAGTTTCACACTTTTTGCATGACTCTTCCAAATCAGTGGAACTTGGACACAATTTGTTTAATCAGTAATGAAACAATGGTGTAATATTGCACTTGCATCTGTTCAGTATGTATGAGATTCACAGACGTACTCTCTCCCCCCCCCACAGGTACTACTTCAATCTGTGCCAGGCCATCCATGGTGGGCAGCCAGGTTGTGCGGCGGATGCCGCTGTGTGTCGCAGACGTGCCAATGGAAAGACTGAGACTCTAGGCCGGGTGTACACACAGACCATGCAGTTAATCGGTACTTGCTGTTAAACCTTTTTTTGCCTTAATTATGGTGCTGTTGTTTTCTCATCACCATGTACTTTCTCCAGATGGAAAGATCCAGGTCAATTATTCCATGGGTGACGAGGTGTGTGGAAATAAACAACCAGCCAAGACAATCATACAGCTGAAGTGCAGCAACACAATGGGTCATCCGAAATTGCTAGTGAAGTAAGTTATGAGTAACTTGACATGATTGGGTTCTTAACTTGTGGTGTTAATGTTTAAAATCTATACAGTTGCATTGAGTTGGTTATATATCACAATTAACTCCTCAAACAAGAACAATGAAGGATTGGATTTAGATTTTTGTCTATTGGGAATTGATTGGATGTGGTGATGTCATGTGAGTGACAGGTTGTCCCGCCCTCATGCTGGTAAACGCACCATCAGAGAAGAGAGGAAATTAATTTGCCTAAAAATGATGTGAACATAAATCATTTAGTTTCCGTTGAGATCCTGGGGCCTCGTGTACAAAGACTTTTGTTGAATTCATACTAAAACATTGCGTACGGACAAAGCTGTAAATGTGCATACGCACACAAAAAAAGATGTAGGAATCGCTGCGTACGAAGGATCCCACGCATATTCTCTTTGTACATCCCAATGAACATAAAATTGAGCGCACATGCACGAGGAAAACACCCCACCCAGTCTCCTCCCTTAATTAAATTGATTTAAATATGGTAATGAGTCCACTTGGGCAGAAGAAAGCAATAAGAAAATGGCTAAAACAAGCGTCAAGTAACGAAACTTGACAGAAAGTGAATTGGAGGTGTCACTATTGAAGGTAGAAATGAGAAAAAATCTTTTATTTGGAACTTTGTCCTCCCAGAATTAATAACAAAGTAAATAAAAAATATGAGTGGGAGAGTTTGGCTGATGCCGTCAATGCAGTGGGATCTGAAAGTCGCACTGTAAATGATCTTAAAAAGAAATGGTCTGATAATCATCTTTAGTGGATAACCGCAGTCCAAAAGTTTTTGTGCGTACGCAGAGTTGAGACATTTATGTTTTTTTTTGTAGTTTTAATGTAATTTTACAGGGCTTTACCGCAGTACATCTCAGGCAGGTAAATAAGATTCATGCATGTGTGTTTTAGGGAGGATAAAACGGCATGTGAGTTCTGGGTAGAGTGGGAGACTCGATCTGCGTGTGCTGTAAAGCAGGAGGAAGTCGAGATGGTCAATGGAACCATCAAAATACGCGAGACAGGAGCCATGTTCAACCTGGGATCGCTTTATTACCAGTGAGTATCTCAGTTCTCCTGCGTTAATACTGAGGCTACAGCTACACCATACTAGTTAAGTGCATGAGATAAACTGTGTTTTATCTGTCCCCAGATTCCACAATGCTACAGGAGACATCCGTTCCAATGGAGATCGCTATATCTACCACATCCAGCTGTCAGGCATCACTGACAGCTCCATTTCCAAGTGCCTGGGTGCCAGTATCTGTCAGGTCAAGATGAATGCCGATTACCGCAGAAAAATTGGCTCTTCCAGCAAAGCCAAGTATTATATTAAAGGTAAGAGGAATTTTATAAGGTATCGTATTGGGAGTTACATTGTGTGAGCCGTGCTCAAATGTTTCAAGGGTTTCATTTATTTGTTTATTTATTAATTTTTATGTATAAATTCGGTTTGAAATTACAATCTTTCCTTTTTTTCTGTCTTTAACAACATAAAAACATTTTAAACAAACAATATTTTTAAAGTAAAGCAAGTAAATATGATTTATTGTCCTCAAAATGGAATTTGTTGTAGATTTGTTGTTCGACTTAGTACGTCATCGTTTCGACTTTTTATCTCATAATTTCGAGATTTCATGAGATTACTTTTTTTTTTTTCTTATGTTGTGGAAATGGGCTTCCATAATTTTGTACTATGCATTCATGATATATTATTAGTTTAGGTTAATTATTTTCAAAGTAAAAGTTTTATTTCTGAAATGTCTTAAATGTTCTGTGTCATGTTTTCAGGTGGAAACCTTGACGTCTTTGTCAATTCTGAATCCGTATGTGGGCGAGACAAAACCAAAAATGTGTCCTCGGCCATCCTGGTCCGCTGCAGCCCTACGGCAGGAGAGGGTTTCCCAGAATTCTTGCTGGAGACGGATGGCTGCCATTATCTGTTTGTTTGGCACACCTCCACCGTTTGTGAATTTTTGTAAGTATCACAAAGCCTAAACATATTAGCAGGTAGTTGTGCCTCAGTGATGTGTTAGTAAAGGACATTGGTTCTCCTATAGTTCTTCCAGCTCTGTGGACCCACACAGTACTGATGGAGGGGAGGAGCATATGGGATTGTCTGGGCGGAGTCAGGCTTTAGGGGCGGTGCTTAGCCTGCTGCTGGTTGTGCTCACAATCTGTTTGCTTGTTCTGTTGCTGCACAAACGAGAGAGGAGGTAAATGCAACTCACAGTTACCTATGATATATTTTTGTAAAGAAATGTTATACTTTTGTTCAGCAGGGATGCATTTAAATTAATCAAAATTGACAAAGACATGGTATTTTTCTGTTTATCAATGAATGCTGAAAAATAATGGATCATGGTTTTCACAAAAATTTCACAAAAAAGCACTGAAGCATTTCAAATATATTATTACATTTCAAAAAAACATTCTGACCTCATGAGTTACAGTAATACCTCGGTTTACGAGTTTAATTTGTTCCAAGAGCTCGTAACTCTAAATTCTCGTACACCAAAACAATTTTCCCCATAAGAATGCACTAAAAATCACTTGATTCGTTCCACATGACCATAAAAAAAAATTCTATCTAAATGATCATTTTAAATATTTTTGGGGTTTTACCCTATTAATTAGTTAAAATTATAACCATTAACATCTTATATAAATACTAATTAATAATTGGCAATTAAACTCAAAAAATACTTGACAATTTACTGTAATGCGCACTTTATCTTTGAGTCGCGTCGCTGCTGGCGTGAAGGAGACGAGAGGAGGGTTTTACTGCTTACAGGGAGAATTTCATCCCTTCTTTCTTACTCATCTTGAGGTCATTGTCTATATGCTGTACTGTGCGTATATATTTCACTACGTGAACAATAGCGATCACAATTAATGTTAACAACACGAGGTAAAACCGCTGTAAATCACTTATAAAAGTATCACTGTGGTGAATGATGCACCAAACCGAGCGACGCTGAGAGAATGAACGAGTGAAGGGGTGATGGGCTGTGTGAGAGGCTGTCGTTAGGATAGTTCCAGTAAAAATGTGTGTGAAGATGCCGAGCGTTAGGACTTTTCCACACAAAAATGCGCGTGGGCGAATGAATGTTTTTCTCGCACTCCGATACAATGCTCGTACACCGATTTGCTCGTAAACAGAGGTATTACTGTATATGTGATGACTTGAGCTGCTTAACATTTATGGTTTTTTTTAGGCAACTTGTAATACAGAAAGTGTCGAGCTGCTGCAAGAAAGGCAATCCGGTGTCTTACAAGTACTCTAGGGTAAGGTTTCAAAATAATGCCTCTTTGAACGGAATGAGTATGTGCGTAACTCTTCTCTCTCTTTAGGTGAACGTAGATGAAGATGGATGTGAAGATGAGATGGAATGGTTGATGGAGGAAACTGGGACGCCCACGCGGGAGCCTCAGGAGAACGGCCACATCACCACCAAACCTGTCAGCGCAGACGCCCTGCGTTCCTTCTCCCTGGACGAGCAGGACAGCGAGGACGAGGTGCTCACAGTCCCAGGGGTCCGAATCGCTCCCTCATCGTCCTCTTCCTCACGGCTGCAGTCAGCTTTGCTGAAAGCAGAGAGCGACGAGGATCTGGTGGGGCTTCTGGTGGACACACGAAGCTCAAACGAGACCAGATACAGCAATAGAAACCAGAGGAAACCCCAGCCAGATCCCGATGACAGCGACGAGGATCTACTTAAAGTCTGAGGGCATCGGGCAGCCCAGCTGAACTTTTGAATGTCTCTGCCACCATGCTTTAAATGTTCAGTTGCTCTGTTTTTGTTTTTTTAAGGGAAATCGGTGAGACAGCTTGATCAATTCGTCCTCGAAATAGACTCGATGCCTTCCTGACAAAACATGGTTTTGTCATTTGATCGTTTGTTTGTTTGTTTTCCATCGATTTAAGATGATATATAGAGCATCATATGTGAATTCGGTCTCCCACGAACTTACAGCAATGGACTATATAGATTTTTTTTTTTATTATTGTTGTTATTTAAAGATTTTTGGGTAATGTTTTATTTGTTAATTGACCAGCTCACTGGAAAAACATGCTGTTTTATGAAATAATTTTGATTGATTGTGGCAGGTACAGTCAAAGACCTTTTCTAAACCACAATCTGACGCAGTGTTTCACATATCTTGAGCCATGTAGCACCGAAAGGAGATGGATTCGCTTTGCCAAGTTTAAATCGAATATCACGCTTCACGTTTGCGTTTTGGATCAGCGCTTTAGCAATGTTCGTCTAAACATAACCTCCATTTGTCATGTGCAATGCTTTCGCCCACTTGTTCTGCTTCTCCTGCTAGAACACAGAGCACATTCATAGAGTTGGTGCCATGAAGGAATTACGTCGCATGTAAGACTGCAGCAGGGCTTCCTTTAGAATTATAATTTTTCATTTCAATCAGAAGAAAAAACGTCTAATAATTAAAGTTGCTTATTTGCATTATTGTTAAATGTAATTATTATACTTGCGTAACACTTTACAATGAGGTTGAATTCATTAACATTATTAAATAGATAAGATATCGTCAACTCAAAGAGCCTTTGAAGTGACATGATGATGATAAACTTTTCTTTCTTTTACAGAATTTATTCACGTTCATTCATAGAACATTAATGCTAATGTTAGTTCACCCAAAAATTGAAATTGTCATCATTTACTCTCCCTTGTCGTTTCTAACCGTAAGACTTTTGTTCATCTTCGGAAAACAAATGAAGTTCTTTTTGATGAAATCTGAGAGCTTTTTTGTCCACTTTGGTGCTTCAAAAAGTTCATAAAAAGATGGTAAAACTAATTCATATGAATTGAGTGGTTTAGTCCAAATGATCTGAAGTGATATGATCACTTTATATATGAACGGAATGAATTTAGGTTTTTATTCCCATATAAACATTCATCAAGCTCGATCATGTTCGAGAACCAATGAGGTTCTTTCTCGGTTCCGCAGCGCGATTGAGCTTCTGTATATTTGGATAAAAAAGCCTAAATTCATATGGATTAGTTCTACAATCCCTATATGACCTTTTTGAAGCGTCCAAGTTGTAAAAACTCAGGTTTCATCAAAAAGATCTTCATTTGCATTCCAACGATGAACGAGCGTCTTGCAGGTTCAGAAGGACATGAGGAGGAGAATATAATGACAATTGTTTTATTTTGTGGTGAACTATCCCTTTAATGTATTAGAAACAAATTATATGTAGAAATTAGCATGTAACTAGATATCTAATGCACTAAGTAATGTTAACAAATTGAACTTTATTGTAAACGTGTTACCTATTGTTTCGTGGTTTTTTTCTTCATTATTTTATTTGATGTTTTGCAAGAAGAAATCAGTGCCTATGAAAGAAGTCACATGTACAGAATGCACTTTTCCCGTCCCAACTCCTGCTCATTTTATTTGCTGAATGTATTGTTTATCCGTTTCAGCTCACCTTTAATGTCCTGCTGAGTAACTGTTTTAAGAGATGCACACATATTCCAAAGCTCTGCTTCAGGGTTGCTGTCAGCAGGCGTCCAAAAGCCTGACAGCTGTCCGGAAATGATTTACTCAAACATGCCAGTGAAGGCACAACAGGACATTGGTCCTTTTTGACAGCATGTGTACAGTGTTTTTCACTCTTGCTCTAATAGTTTGTATCATAGGCTTGTATTACCATCAATGTATTCCTCACATATATGGTTGCCAATTAAAGCCACACCGGTTCTGTATGTCTGTCATAACGCACTGCTCCTGAGACGGTACATCAAACTGAGGTAAAGCCTGACTGGGTGTCTCTTTAAGTACTTTGCACTTTGGTGGACTTTTTTTCCAGAAGGTGGACTGTACGCTTGATAGCTATTGGTCGTCATGGATTCCCCTTCACCTTATTAAAAAAAAAGTCTACGACTGCTGTATGGGATATTGTATGGTTCGAGTCCCGAGTCCATCTTTTTTTTCCTGTTCAAAGCTTTAGCTCTTCTCAGACTGTGTTTGTCCTGTTTTACAGCATCTTGTTTTTGGATTTAAATAGTTTATGCTGAGATATGATGGCATTATTTCAATAAAATGATCAGCTCCTCTGCATGCATTCTTACTAGGAGTTATTGTGGTTCATCTCGCAACTTTAACTAGTCTGAGGATTAATAAATGACTCGCTCAAGCAATTGAATCAAATCAGACAGAACTAAATGGGTGTTAGTAGAGTTGTCATGCAGTGTGATTTTAACTATTTGTTTATTTCTGATAGTTTGAACCAACTATTATTTTTAGACTCAATTATACTGCTTAAACTTCATGTAATAGAATATTTCAGCTAATTGTCATTGTAACATTTCTAATAATATAATGTTTTCATCTAATATCTAGTATTACACAATTTTTATATATAAAACATTTTTTTAACCTTTATTTCAATTTATTTTTACATTTTAATTTTTTGTAATTTTTGTGCTTTTGACATTTCAATTGTACTATTATTATTACTACTGTTTAGGTTTAACTTATTTTTATTACCGCTTTAATAAAAACACTGCTATTTCAGGTTAATAATTAACTATTTCAATTAACAATAAAAAATGGTTTTAGTTGATAAACTAACATAGATAGATATAGTGATTAGCAAGATTATGTTGCTTTAAGGGGGGAACGCACCAATTTTCTCTTTGGAAATGGATTTATTTAAGTTGATAATGGTTAGTAATCTTTGGCATTGTATTAACACTTGTAGAACATTTTTATGCAACACTTCCTGAGCAGAAATTATACAGTGACAAATTGCATAATGGGCTTCATATGTCACTGGGGTTAAACTGTAACTTTGTGGCCCCCGTCTTATCTCAGCATGCAATTGGTCAGTCGCAGCACGAAAATATTGAGTTTCAACCTCCTCTGGACTTTCGGTCAAACAGCTGTGGGTAAATACTGTGCGCCTCAATAGCAGACCTCTTTCTCAGGCTGCAGACACTTCCACCGGCAGGCATACATTGACCATGACCACTTTTGATGACATCTTAGAAGAGGCCGGCTCATTTGGTCGATGCCAGAAACGACTTTTTTCCATTTTCACTTTGGTCTCTGTACCGTTTTCTTTCGTTTATGTGGGGATTGTGTTCCAGGGCTTCACCCCGGAGCATTGGTGCCGTGACCCGGGCGTCAGTGAGATCCGGGAGAGATGCGGCTGGAGCCTTCAAGATGCACGCAGGGCCACTGTACCCCAGATAAACGGCTCCACAGGGGTGACGTACAGTCAGTGTAAGAGATTCGACATGGACTGGAACTCCACCGATCTTACTTGCGACAATCCAGAAAGTGACTTTGTCCAGGCCCAGCTCTCCACAATACCTATGACGGGCTGTACAGATGGCTGGGAGTACGACTATGAAGGAAGACAATCGTTCGTCACTGAGGTGATCACAAAACAAGATCTCTTCTGGTATTATTGAATGAATAGAACAAAATGTCTAATGATGCCTGTGTGTTGCAGTTTGATCTAGTTTGTGCAGACGCCTGGTATGTTGACATGTTCCAGGCCACGCTCAACATTGGTTTCTTAGTGGGCAGCATTGCAATTGGATACATGGCAGACAAGTATGGCAGACACACTTTTTTTTTCTTCATCACATTTGGGTCCATTTTGAGTTTTTTTTATTTGTTTGTTTATTTTGTTTCTGGTTAAAAAACAACAACATAAACCTTTGTGTGTGTGTATGTGACCCATATATTATATATATATATATATACAACCGTCACAAATGCTTTGCTGCTTACCTCGGTTGTAACGAGTGGTTATTTCAGTCAAAGTTGTTCTTCTATCAGCTTGAATCAGTCGGCCCATGACCTCTGACCTCTAGCATCAACAAGGCATTTTCTCCCACAGGACTGCCGCATACTGGATGTTTTTCCCTTTACACAACATTCTTTGTAAACCCTAGAAATGGTTGTGCGTGAAAATCCCAGTAACTGAGCAGATTGTGAAATACTCAGACCGGCCCGTCTGGCACCAACAACCATGCTTAAATCAGCTTTCTTTCCCATTCTGACATTCAGTTTGGAGTTCAGGAGATTGTCTTGACCAGGACCAACCCCAAAATGCATTGAAGCAACTGCCATTTGATTGGTTGATTAGATAATTGCATTAATGAGAAATTGAACAGGTGTTCCTCATGATCCTTTAGGTGTGTGTGTGTGTGTGTGTGTGTGTGTGTGTGTGTGTGTGTGTGTGTGTGTGTGTGTGTGTGTGTGTGTGTGTGTGTGTGTGTGTGTTAGCAGCAGCAGCAGCAGCGTAAGAAATGTTTATTGATCGTTCATCACTTCTGAAGGCTGACACTGATGACTTGGAGTGATGAGTCATCAAAGAATTACATTACATTTTAAAAATGATTTAAAAGCATAATTTAATAATAATTCACTATTCATTCAATATGTTTTGAAGTATTTTTAACAAATAAACGCAGCCTTGGTGAACATAAGAGACTTGTCTTCCGAAACCAAATGTTTAAACATTAGAGTAAATCTTCTCAAGCAGTTGGCAAAATGAAAACCAAATTTTTATTTTCATTGATCAACATGAATTTTTCAGAAACCATTTGAGTGTTAATTGTTTTATCTTTTTTTTTTCTTTCAGATATGGCAGAATGAAGACTTTCCTAATGACCAACTTCTTCATTGGAATAACAGGGATTCTGGTGGCCACGTCTCCTAATTACATCGCCCTGCTGGTGTTTCGAGTTCTCTTTGGCATTGGAGTGAAGGGTGGCTGGATGGTTGGATACGTGCTAAGTAACTACACATTCCTCACTAATTTAATTTGAGCACTTATATGTATTTGCGTACAACTAATTGCACTTTCATAGCTGTGGTCTAGCAATGGTTGACCAGTGTTCTTGAATGAAATGAAATGTCCACATGAAGTGATCCAGCTGCAGTGTTCTTGAATGAAATGATGAGATGCTCACATCCCATAACTCTTATTTCCTGGCTGTAGTCACAGAGATGGTTGGGGTGAAATACAGGAGAACGGTGGGAGTGACGTTTCAGATGTTCTTCAGCTTGGGCCTTCTCGTCCTCCCTCTCTTAGCTTACTTCATACCAAACTGGCGCTGGCTACAGGTGGTCTTCACCGTACCTTACATCTGCTTCCTGACTTACTACTGGTAGGGGCCCGTGCGCGAGTGCATTATGTGCAATATACTGTAGATCGTCTTTGAATCCATTGTGCTTTCTGCATATATTAGCTTGTTTGTGTGCAAATTTGTATTGGAATTTTGTGCCCTTTTAATAAGCTTCACCAACCCAACTTTATAAAACTTTTTTTCATCAAATCAAAAAAAGAGTATATAATTTGCAATTACAGATACTGTTCTATTTTACCCAGTATCATTTAACAGTTTGGGTAACAAAAAAACATTTGGAAGAAATGTAATATTTGTATCCATCAAGGACTGAATTGAATTGATCAAAAGTGACAGTAAAGACATTTATTATGTGATTTAAATTTTAAATGAAAACTGTTCTTTTGAACTTCTGTTTTATCAAAGAATCCAGAAAAAAGGTATTAAGCAGCACAGCTAGAAAATTATATAAATGTTTCTTGAGCAGCAAATCGTCATATTAGAATGATTTGTGAAGGATCGTGTGACACTGGAATAATGAGGAGGAAAATACAGCTCTGCCATCGCTGGAATAAATTACATTTTAAAATATATTAAAATGGAAATTGTTTGTAATACTATTTCATAATATAACATCTTTTAAAAACATTTCCAAAAACAATTCTAACCCAAACTTTTAAATGGTAGTGTATCAATCTAATATGTGGTTTCATTTGAAAATCTTGTTTTGTTTTTTTACTATTTGGTCATTCAGTTCAATTGAACATTTCCAAATAATGTGCTCTTTAACATGTTATAATATAACGTCATTTTTAGTAGTATTATTCTCTCCTAACTAACGACATGTTCGGTTTCTGGATGAACGCAAAGAACAATCTTAAGCAGGGTTTTCATTTAGGAAACTGTATTTAGCCGTTGGAAAATATTTTTGGGTTACACTGTTAAATAAATGTAGCCATGTTGCATTATTTAGCTGCACTTTTCCAGGTTCATTCCAGAATCACCAAGATGGCTCCTCAGCCAAAACAAGAGAACTGAAGCACTGGAGATCACAAAAATGATAGCCAAAGAGAACAAGAAAACACTGTCCAAGAATATTGAGGTACAAAATATACACATTGATGATGAGCATAAATTTAAAACCAAATGCCCAAATGTCTCTTAAATGCACAAATGCATCCATCAGACACTGAAGGATGAAAGCACAGACACTGTTTCAGGTGCTTCCTTCATGGATCTGTTTAAGACTTCCAAATTGAGAAGATACACCTTCATCCTGAGTTTCAACTGGTACGTCAGATCCTGAATGGCACATTAAATGCATTGGAGCGAACATTTATCTGTGACCTCTCGTCGTAGGTTCACCAGTGCTGTGGTGTACCAGGGTCTCATTATGAGGCTGGGAATCCTGGGAGGAAACGTGTATGTGGACTTCCTCATATCTGCACTTGTGGAATTGCCAGCTGCTTTTCTCATCCTTCTCACTATTGAGCGGATCGGACGGCGGCTTCCATTCGCAACTGCGAATATCGTGGCAGGAGCGGCTTGCTTAATCACAGCATTCATCCCGGATAGTGAGTTACCGTTTGTAGTTGTAATTAAAGTTGACTGGAAAAAGGTTGAGGTGTATGCTTACTTAAACTTCACTTCTACAGGTATGTTCTGGTTAAAAAGTGCTGTTGCTTGTGTTGGACGGCTGGGCATCACTATGGCTTTTGAGATGGTAGTGTTTGTGAATACTGAACTTTATCCCACTGTTATCAGGTGAGTTGTGTTTCAGTGTGGCACGTGAAGATTCAGCATATGTCATTTTCAGACTTTCGTATGTGGTCAAGTTGGTGAGTAATGCTGCTGTTTGTGATGCTGTTTTGCTTGCAGAAATCTGGGTGTTTCTGTCTGTTCCACGCTGTGTGATGTTGGAGGGATTATAGCGCCTTTCCTGCTCTACAGGCTTGCTGTCATCTGGCTAGAACTACCTCTCATCATTTTTGGTACAAAAAAGATGTGCATTTCACAATAAATTTTTATTTTGGAGTTAACTATCCCTTTAAAGCCAGCAGGGGGAAATCAGATCTACAGAAAAGAAAAGAAAAACAAATTTGTGCTTACAAAAATATTACAAGTGTGTGTATGTATGTATGTATGTGTGTGTGTGTGTGTGTGTGTGTGTGTGTGTGTGTGTGTTATATATATATGTTTTGTGTTATATATAAATGTTTTGTGACAAAGCAAATGATGTATTATTGCAGCATTTGAAAAAAAAGTTCATATTAAGAACTACCAGTAAATTCGGTCATATTTTAGCATGACTTTCACAGGTGCCCTCTCAAAAATCAATGCATGACACCTCGGGCCATAGTAATGTGATGTTGAGCAGTGTGTGTTGTTGCAGTGTGAGGTTGAAGGTGAAATGAATGTTTCCTCTCACAGGTGCTCTTGCGTTTGTGGCTGGTGGACTGGTTCTTCTGTTACCTGAAACCAAAGGCGTGCCTCTTCCAGAAACCATTGATGACATTGAATGTTCAAACAGGTGAGCTTTTACTTCCTGCACATATTCACCATGGTAACATTTGTCACCTTGAACCTTCCATCACACATGTGTGTACATGCAGAAACAAAGAAAGCCCTCTGAAGAGTCAACAGCTTGAGAATTTGCTATCCTCTGATCTGACGTCAAACAAAGAAGTTACATCAGTCTGAGACCGAAGACTGCAAAATCCTGAACTCTCCTCCTGTTTCTCCCTTGTTCTTTGACGACTCCTTTTGAATTATACAAACTTAAATCCATGTCTCAGTTATCTCATTGTCGTTCTAAAAGTAAATGAATAATTAAAATATGAATTTGATTTCGTAATCAAGCTGAAAAAGTTATATGTAGCAATCTAATCAATTGTTCTAATCAACAGCTGGGAAAACCCAGATGCAATTATGGTTCCCAAACTTATGACTTGTCATTGACTGTACCGGTAGTTACTGTATTCTTTTTATAGTTATTGTTACAATTTTCCTTTTTTAAATGCATTTTTTGACAAACATTGTTTATTTAAAAGAAATGCAATAGTAGCTCTCAATAAAAACATCTTTATATTTAAAATGTTGGCTTAAATTATTAATGATAATAGTAAATGTCATAGTGCTTATTTGTTCAGTCGCAGACATTTTAGTTCCTTGGTACTGTAACGGCAAAAGTGTTTGTATTGTGGAGTACAAATAAAGAGACTTTCTCAAAAGATCTTTACACCACTTTAATGTAAGAAAACATTTTTAAAATCAGATCTGATTACATGAGGAGTTCTGTAATGAAGCAAAACTCAAATTGGAATCCCACTATAACCGCACAGACTGAAAGTGAGCTTGACCGTTGGTAAAACTGAACCTCTGCGTCTGTTACTTCAACTTTAAAAAATTATTTTCATTGTTTCAACATCAGTTGTTCACTTAAATTCCACTGCACATCATTCCACCAATCCGACTAATTCTCAGTTTTCTTTCATACTGCGTTCTATCCAGTCGACAAACTTGGAGACGCGGGTGTATACTCCAGGTTTCATGGCATTAGCACAGCCAAGACCCCACGATGTCACTCCCTGCAGGACGTAGGTGTTCTGTGCGTAGCAGACAAGAGGTCCACCGCTGTCCCCCTGAATAAGTGTGAGGAACACATCACAATTTAATATGTTATTCAAGTCTTTCCTTCTGCTGTACGTTTTAAATCATACAGGGTTGGCACGACATGAGGGTGAATTAATGATCATAGTAAAATACATAATTTTCTCACATTTGTTTGTATAGAGCTTTTCAACCACACATCATGTCAAAAATGCATGTTTTTAGTTACAATTAAGAGTAATCTGTTCTCAAGTGACTGTCAAAGTAATGCCCATTTTGCAGAAATCTATAGTAAGACCATACGGATCATGCAATCAGCTAACATCACATATTAATTCAATCAATCAATCAAATTTATTTTTATAGCGCCTTACAACAGCCAAAAGGAGCACAAAGTGAAAGCATTGATTACATTTTCAGTAGCTCTGTCCCAAACTTCAAGCATGCAATGCAAATATTGCTCTCCACATGAAGTACAGTAATACCTCGGTTTACGAGTTTAATTCGTTCCAAGAGCGAGCTTGTATACCAAAATGCTCGTACACCAAAACAATTTTCCCCATAAGAATGGACTAAAAATCAATTAATTCGTTCCACACGACCATAAATGCCCATTTTAAATATTTTTTTGGTTTTACCCTATTAATTACAGTTAAAATTATAACCATTAAGATCTCATATAAATACTAATTAATAATTGACAATTAAAATCTAAAAATACTTTACAATTTACTGTAATGCACTTCAGCTTTCAGTAGTGGAGGAGACGAGAGGAGGGAGGAGGGGCGAGCGGGATTGCATTAGTGAGATATTAGTATGTTGATGGAACAATGTAAGCTATTATTCTTATTACATGCAAGTATTTTCTTAATGTGGATAGAAGTATTTTCTAACTAGATAGAAGAAATGTATTCTTGGATTGCTTTATCAGTGACAAATACACGCAGTGCTTCCTTGCAATTTGTCCAAAGCGAGGCACTTTACAAGGGTACGCCTGTTTGTATTCATAATCATTGTTAAAAAATGGTTCACTAAGGTTTAGATCAGAGCGTTGACTGAATGTCGAGAACATAAATACCTGGCAACTGTCTGTTCCACCTTCTATGTTTCCTGCACACATCTCATGCTCTTTCACGCGGCCGGCCAAAAAAGATGGACGGTTGCAGATTTTGTTCTCAATTACAGGGAAGCCGGTTTCTTTCAGGAAACCTTCACCACCAGTTCCTAGGAAACAGAAGGTCTTGAAGGTATGATCACTGCAAAATCTTTAATCAATCGTGTAAAACAGTAAAGATATTTGAAAGAGAATCCATTTTGTTCTACCAACTTGTCAAAGTCACCTACCTTGTGTCTCCCCCCAGCCTGTTACATAGCATTCAGTATTGCTTGGCACGATGTAGTCCTTTTCTGGCAGACACGCAGGCAATACCTTATCGTTTATTAATGCTGGCCTAAAATCAGCATTTAAAACAGGGAGATTAAATAATTCTTTATTAGTTTTGTGCCATTAGTGTCACCAAATGGAATTGCAAATATAGTGACAGTTTTCAGTAAGGATTCCTGAACCCTTTCCATCAGCATTACATTTACATTCGTGCATTTGGCAGACGCTTTTATCCAAAGCGACTTACATTGCATTCAAAGAACACATTGAATCAGGTCTTGCTTTCCTTGGGTTCGAACCCATGACCGTGGCGTTGCAAACACCAATGCTCTACTGAAGCTACAGGAAAGCTGTACATGCATACAGAAAATACTGCTCTGAAACTTGAGTCAGTGTTGGGGAACCAATTGTTGAACGACTTATAATTTTTTATGCGTATTTAACTGGGATACAAGAAAAAGCAATCAAATACACTTCACCAGATTCAAAGTGTTGTTTGAATTGCAATGGCAGAGGTTGCACACATAATACTCTAACCTGTCCAACTTGAGGAGAGCGATGTCAGTTCCAGTTGGTCCTTTAATAATCTTAGAAACATCTCGCTCCTGTTTGGATGGTTCATTTGCACGTTCTGTGTGGACTCCAAGGAAGATCTTGTAGGCAGACGGACTCTCAGACCTACATAGTGGCATGTATGCATTTAACCATTTGCCATATAAAGAGATTTGTGATTTTTATTGCATCTCTTTAGAGCTTTTAGGTCCTCTGTATGCTAGTGGAGTATATGATTGTCAACTCCAGTTCATGGAGTCAACAGACAATTAAAATGTACCATCAGTTGTGGAGTGAGTGCGACTGTGTTGTTCTACTTCTAAACACTGGCCAAATTCACACATTTTCAACCATTTATTTGCATTTTTGGCCCCTCAAACTATCAAAAAGGTCACTTACCTCTCAAGGCAATGAGCTGCAGTCAAGACCCACTGTGCATCAATTAGCGTTCCACCACAGAAATGAATTTTGCCTCTGGTATGACAGAAAATGACAGTTAATAACTATAATTTCATCTGAGCATGGAAATGAGTACAGGGGTCGAGGAGGATTGGTTGTTTGTTTACCTGGTTCTAAGACTGATCTGCCAAGGCCAGGAGTGAGGTTTGGAAACACATCCCCCAACAATCCGCCCAAAGCACCGCTTGGGTTTTGTTGATGGTTGTCCACATTTCAGACCATCTGATTAGAAAGGAAAATGCATGTCATGGATCTTACTTAGCAAGGGTATTTGATACCCTGGAAAACAACAATTAGCATTTGGGAATTTTCTTGCCGTTGTAGTCAAGTATTTCCAAGAAAAATATTAAGAACAATTACCGCAGTCTGGGATCTGACAGTAATCCCACTTCTTAGTTCTATCCGTTGTATAGCACCAAGGTCCGTTCACATCACTGTCTGGGTTTCTGCATTGCTAGTAGCATAACCAAGTAAAAACTGTTAAAATATCAGGAATTGCCCTCAAAGATTCTTGAAATTCTACACAGACCTACATTTGACTCTAGACCCTTGTCTGGATGCGTTTCAGGGGTAAAACTAGCGTGCTGATGGGGGGTCATAGAGCTCCATGCTTGACAGGTTACTCCCATTATAGTAGTGGACGTGGGACCTCGGTAACTTGCTCCATTGCCAACCTTACAATCTTGTAAAAAGAAATACAGCACATTGCAACTCACTCACTCCCTTAGACAATACGACATTACAGTTCTCTTGACATTTGACTAAATCTGTTAGCTTGTAGGAGGATAAACCTGTTTCCAGAGAAGTAGACGGAGAATCTACAACCACTGGTGGATTGGCAGAAGGTTCCTGTGAGCTGGGGGGCTTGTTTTCACATCGCTCGATGTTGCAATACTCCCACCGAACTGTGGGATCTGTGGTGTAGCACCAAGGGGCTCGATCACCGTCTGGATTCCTGCACAGGTTCCTCCTCAGATCTCTGCATCATGGGCAAAATCATTGCAGGGTAAATCAGTGGAGTCAAAAGTTGCAACAGTTCAAGGTGTAGTTCATTGTAGTGTCTTACGCTTTAGGGAAAGCTTGAGGTGTTTTGGAATGTCGATGAGGTTCCATGGATGTCCAGAACTGGCATTTCTTTCCACTGACAGTCTCTGACATGGCACCGCGGTAGGAGGTTCCATCACCTTCATAACATGCCTCACCCTCAGGGATCACCGGCTCCTCTGGGAATCACATAATTATTCACATTATACATGGCTCTTTCACTAGTTCTAGGGACATACACCATAATCTTGGTAATGGTTCCTTCAAAACCAACCAGGTCTAGGTTGATCTCCACAACTAGGCACACTGCAGTACTCCCAGCGGGTCTCAGGATCTGAGGTGTAACACCATGGACCTCTTTCATTATCAGGGTTTCTGCAGTAGTTCCTATCAAGGCCTCTGGGATGAAAACAAACTTTAGTTGCAATCACTATTCTGGATGTGTTTGGCATACTAGAGAAAGTCAAATTTCATAGCTTTTTTTTCTAAAGCAGGGGTCTCCAAACTACGCAAAGCCCTCTTATCCGGCCCGCTTATAAGGACGTTAAGTTTTTACCGAATTCAAATAGAGGCGTGCAGAAGCGCGTTCCCTTTCTAGAGTGGGAACGAGATGTTGCAATGAAATGCATTTGGGAACTCCTCCCCTTCACGTAATTTCTGAAACCTTATAGGATAACGGCAGTTGACAATTGGCCAATTGTAGTGCAATGCGGATCTGGCTGACAGACAGTATAAATAGCATAAGCGCGACAATTGCGTCAGAATATTTCCTTCACACTTCTAAAATAACAGAGGTTACGATAGTGAATGGAGACGTTTCAACGTGATATATAAAATATATAAAAATGTGATGTACAAACATATAAAATGTGTGATATAACCCGCAGGAAAGATGGGTTCCCCCCCCCCCCCCCCGTTTTTGCCTTCCGAATGTCAAAGATTTTGCATCAATGTACCTTTCAATCTTTTGAACAACATACATGTGTGAACAAACATTTTCAAGAATAAATACATGAAGAATAATTTAAGAACGAACTTGTCCGATGATAATCTCAGGTCACTGTTGATGTTATAAAATCAAGTCTAAAGCAAGAAATGTCTGCTATTTAGGCATCCAGGAAACAATTTCACCATTCCCACTCATACAGGTGTTCATGTGTAGTGTATCAATGTGTTATTAAGTAATAACTGAATAAAATAATATTAAATAAATAATTAAAAACAACATCCATGTTTTTATTTATTTATTTTTTTTGGACCTCCAGTGTGTAGTCGGCTCCCGAACTGCTGTTTGTCAGTTAATGCGGCCCTCGGGCTGAAAAGTTTGGAGGCCCCAGCTCTAAAGGATAGTTGGTACTTGGTTCTTTACATTCAACAGTCAAAGTCTGCTCCTGGAGGGCCCTTTCCTGCGGAGTTTAGCGCCAACACTCTTGGCTTTATTTTTAGACCTTTATTAGCTGGTTTAGTTCCAACCCTGATCAAACACTTGCCTGTCATTTACCAAGTAATCTTGAACACCTTGATTAGCTGCTCTGCACAAAGGTGGTCCTCTATTTGTAGGGTTTGAAACCATTGGAAAATTAATCAAAACCAGTTAATCGAAACCTTCACGTTGATGCTTACTTGCATGGGTAGTTTTCTGAAGTTCTGGAATGTTTGTGGGGACTTTGGGATGCCCATTCCTGGCAAGTTTTTCCTGAGACTGTCACTGCAATGGTGCCCCTGTAGGAGCTCCCTTCTCCACTTGCACAAGTAAGTTCTGGTACAATTGTTGGTGGTTCAGTTGCTACAAGAAAACGGTTACCAGTTAATGATAAACTAATCATTAGGCACAAAACTTTGAATTTCAGATTGTCAAGAACTTACCGCATCGAGGAATGGAGCAGGATTCCCAACGTTTGGCTGGATTGGTGGTGAAGCACCAGGGCCTGGGCTCTCCATCGGGATTCCTACAATAGTTCTCTTCCAAGTACTTATCAGGAAGACTGCAAAAGGCACCATATTCAGAATATGCACAAAATAAACCATATCTCGTTTGTGCTAATAATGATGATGTCTCACGCTGAAGGGATGTAACCGTGGTTGTGGGGTTTTTGAGAGTCCCAGTGTTGGCAGGTAAATCCACTCGCAGTGGTGGCGATCTTGCCTCTGTAGTTTTCTCCACTGCATTGCATACATTCCTCTGTAAATTTTAAAGAGGAGCTTCAAGGGACACATTCCAAACTGTGTTTTTGCATTCTCGTATATCCCTTCAAAAGGTTCATCCCTTCAAATGAAAGTGAGCAACTGAATCCCTTCACTAAAGGCTTTTCCACAAGGCTGTACATAAACATTTTAAGCAATTCATTTTCTTTTATATATTCACACGATTCTGGGTGGCAAATCTCAATTTACTTGAATAATCTTTTTAAAAACCTAGGCTAATTATCATTGGTGTGATGTTTCCAGGTATTTAAATCCAGTTTGATGATCAAACCCTGCACAAAGAAACCATATAGAAGTTGAAATACAGTAATACCTAGAGAATATCTAGAATCATGTTTTCCCATAATAAATAATAGAAAACAAATTAATCCGTTCCAGATCCGTAACAACGGAAACATGTTTTTTCATTGGTATAGACACACACACATAATTATAGTACATGTATACAGTATAAGGATTCGTGTGATATCAAATAAAATGTGGTTTTAATTATGTTTTTACAGGCTGTAAAAACCGCGGAGGAGATATGGAAGGGGCTTGGTACGAATTCGACACTTGATTCCGTATTGTACCTTACACGAAAACTACGTAACTTACGTAAACTTAAATTAACATAACTGGACTTAGCTTACGTATAAAAAAAAATCTATTTTATATTATTGTTTTGATTTTCTTCAATTTGTTTTCTTGCCTTTTTTCGCCTGACTACCCTCACTTTCACTTTCGCAGACCTTTTAACGAAATACCTATCGAAGGGGATTTGTTTCTGTCTCCCATTCAAAACAAGTAAGGCACGTGTCGTCAAAAAGCGCCGAAGCACAGCCAGTAGACAATTTATAAGGGTGTTTCTTTTCAATGAAATCAAAAACCTTCAGCCACATAGCCATCACTTAATTTTACTTTTATAATTTTAATTAAAATTAAAATTAATTAAATTATAATTAAAAAATTTTTTTAATTTTTCGCCACCGCTGAGCTCTTTCAACACCTGCGCATGTTCCATCGTCTCACAAAATAGAGAGAAATTCAGCTACTCGCGGGCGACGCATACAGAAGTCAGCGAACACGTGAAGTGAACGTGCATCAGCGTCAGTACGCGTGCTCGTATCTCGAATATTTACTCGTATCTAGAAGCAAAAATCCTCCGGAAGGCTTGCTCATATCTTGGAATACTCGTATGTAGAGACGCTTGTATCTCGAGGTATTACTGTACTGTTAACTTGATGTTCAGAATATAGATGGTTAAAGAATAAAGACGTATTGACACCAGTAGCCTAATGCCCTATTCAGTTCAGAGTGCTCATCTCAAGAGCACTTCATAGTGAACAGCAAATAGTGAGGTTAATTCGTACATCAGTATGTTAGCCCACCAAGATTTAACAGTTTCTTTGCTAAATGTACCTGTGCAGTCTTGGATATTGCAGTGCTCCCATCGTTTCTCTTTATCTGTGGTGTAGCACCAAGGACCCCCCTTGTCTCCATCTGGGTTTCGACAAAAGTTGGACTCCAAGTCAGCTTTTGGATGTGTCTTTGGCGTTATGCTGTGGGAAGTTACTATTGAGGTTAATTAGCTGATTTAACCACTATAGTTTCTGTATTTCCTAAAGCTGTTTCTCTTTTACAGCATAACAAATAAAAAATTCTTACTAAGACATACTTTGGTACATGGGGGAAAGTTCCCTCCCATCGCTGACATGTTGTTCCTGATTTTGTCTTGGATTTTGTCCCTCTGTAGTCTGTGCCAAGGCCATTTACGCATTCCAGTAAATACTCTGTATGAAGGAATTCATTAAAATGCATTCATTACAACATACGTAAAGCTAATTCATTGTAGCTAGTACAAGCTAGTACACTAATTTAATTTGATGTTTATTTTCTACTACTGATGATGATGTATTCATTATCTTTCTTGTAGTTACTGTACATTCTTATGGCCCACAAGAGTAGTGGTTCTCGCTAGGCTTATGGTTTGAAAGATACAAAATGGGAAAGATGCTACATGCTAATACTGAAATATGACCAAATAAGTTTTTACACTTTGTTAAGATGGCAAAAGAAACTGGCTTTTTAAATCAAAGGTAGGGAAAAGTTTATTGATGTCAACATATGGTGAAAAAAGCTCTACAGTATTTTGGCCCAGTGTTTGTTCCATGCGATTAGCCAAACATTAGCCTAATTCAAACTTCTGCTGTTGAAGCATTTAAACAATATTCTGTTTTTGTAATCTGTGTTACGGTAATCATTTTCTATGTTGATGGTCTTATGCAGTTTATGACAGTATTTAAAATGGTTTCAGTTAAATACTTTTAAATACTTTTTTATGATAATTTTGAACATTGCATGATTTTAAATGCAAAATCTGGGTGCTTAAGCAAATCCAGTTGAGAACCACTGATCTAAAGAATGCTTAAGACAATCAGCCGTATTTCAACCCGAACCAAAACCCTGAAACATTTCGCATTGTTTAACCTAGAAAGGACTTATACATTTGTACTTGAGGGAGAAATCCCTCTTTGGATGATAGATTTTCAGATAATCCTTTTTACTTTGTTTACTGCATGGACCAAAATATGCTTCGATAAATGTAGATTATAGATTAACTAGGGTAGACCGTTGAAAGAACATTGAAATTCGTAATGTTCTCAAAAAAAAAAAAAAAAAAAGAGTACGGTAATACATGCAGAAGATAATTCATATCATCTACTCCTAAACTTTCAAATCTGTAAAGTGATAAATTAGATTTGGCTGTAAAATCTTACCCTTTTTCTCATAAAGAACAGCACTCATTCTTCGCAGTATCTGATCAGTTTTTGAGTTGCCAGGCAATGTTACACAATCCTGATCTTTTTCGATGTACAAAAAGGACCTGCAAAGCACATAAATGCCCAGTATTTTAATGTAATAGAGCAGAATAAAAATTGTGGCATTGCTTGTTAATGCCAGATCAGTTTGCATTATTGCCACACGGTATACATTGAGAGTTATAGTTAAGGTCTGACTTGCACCTGCATGTAAAGGAAATCTCTTTGTTGCACTTGACGGCACATTCTTCCACTGTTTTCACAGTGTATTGAGATTTTGGAAATTTCACTATCCAGGCCCCATCCGTTTTCATATATGCTTCCAGAACATCTGTAAAATGTAAAAAATAAATAAAAATTAAAAAAGGTGGCAAAAAGAGAAAGTTGAGCAAAAAGCATGACTATCAATGTTGAAATAAGATTACTATGTTCTGGTATCTACCTAGATTTAATCAAACTAATAAAGTAAAACTATTTTTAACAAAAGCCCTTACCAACTGTAACAGACTATTTCTAAAATATGAAAAAATCTTAAACTTGATCATCAAAGCATGAAGTGAATTTGCATTTCTTACCTTGGCTTTGGGTCTGGACCCTGAGGAAATCTGAGGGTACATGATCATTTTAATGATATGCAGATAAACAAATGCTGTTAGTTAAAGGTTTCACTTTGTTCATTTTATTTTTGTTTATTTATAGATAGCATAAATAGCCTAATAATTAAGGCAATATGAATAAATATCTGTTGGCTTACCTGTACAAAGGAACAGACAGAGTAAAAGAACAGCCCTGTGAACCTTCATGTTGAAGCATTGACAGGCAGGGACTTTGAGAGGTTTTCTATCTTTTGAGCATGTCAGTACAACAAACATCATAAGGCCGTCACCCATCAGTCAATCATTGTCCTTACAAGGACATGAATCAGGTCAAATGTTGTTTGTCGATCAATGTGTTTGAACCGACCATTGCGGTTTCTGATCACATGATTTATCAGAGCTGGAATTTTTCACTTGATTATCATCATTGGTTTTATTTCATGATGGTTTGGTACTAAAACTGCATTGAGAAAAACTATGTGAAATAAAGAAGGATAGGCACCGAAAATCATCAGTTATAAAAGCAACTGATTATAAAAACTACAAGATTGTTACTTAAGACCCAGAACAGTAAATAATGTATTTAATTCTAATATTTTAATACATATTTAAAATAAGGTTGTTAAATATAAGCTCAATCCTCCTGAAAAAGAATATTCTCACAAATCAACAAGTTAATTATCAACTGAGAGAGTAGGAGACATCCTACTCAATACACAAACAGAACAGCCTCATTTTGCAATTGTGAACATTGAGCCAAGCAACCATGAGAATAAAATAAAATAAAAAAGTGTAAGCAAGATTTGAGCTGAGGGGAAAATAGAGGGAATGACTGCAAAATAAGTCAAGGGAAAAAAAGTCAAAATAAGTCAAGTAAAAATAGTTAAAATAATTGTTAAATTAATAATAATAGTTAATAATTTTAAATAATAAAATTAATAATGGTAAATCATTTAATAATAGTGAATAATTTTAATAGTTAAAATAAGGCAAAATAAGTCAAGGCAAAACTATTGCAATTTTTAAAAAAACACATGCAGTCTCAGATAATGTTTTTTAGCTTGTTTTCCACTTATTCAGCAAAAATGTAGAAAGCAATCAAGGTTTGTTATTTTAATCTGATATCAATGCCCATTGTTTACAGTTACTATAACTACTGTAGTACAGCTGAAACTGTTGGCCGTAGGGTGTGTATAACTCTCTACACATTTATGTGCTCATTGCTTTAACCAGATTAAAGAACCGATGACGGTAAGTCGTAGTTTTGTTACATTAAATTGCATTACGTTGTGAGATTTGATTCAGTTGTGTTCACATATTCATGGCAAGATATTTTAAGACTTGTTAGAACTGTAATCATTTTTGTTTGTTAGCTTGATTTGTGTGTTCATTACTAATTCTGTAATGATGAATTATATTGATTTCATAACAAACAATCAAAAATCTTTCCCCAAAGTTTTGCAGACAAACTTGAGGGCAATGTCTGCAGAAATACCCCAAAACCGAACTGTGACAGAAACCACCTCGAGTCCAAAGATAGACAGTCTGGGAAACTTCCAGCCTGTCTGCACAGTTGTCCAGGATCATGTAGAAGAGCAGTCGAGCTGCCAAATGCTTCCAGTGAGTGAATCTGACCCCAGTTTTCCCAAGTCAGTGAATCAGGAGGCGTTTGAGGAACCACAGATATCTGAGATGGGCAGATCCGTCTGCTCACCTGCCCAAAATATAAAGTCTCACAGATCCCCTCAGGAGGTTAGTCTCTTTTGGTGTTTGCGTTTTTATTAACTTTTATTGGTGGACATGTGGAATTTGCAGGTGTGTGAAATGAAGAAATCTATTGTCTTAATATTACCTTCAGATGTCATTGTTACATAAAGTAATCACAGGTAAACAGAAAAGATGTTCTGATAGTAAATGGTTCTGACTGAAAAACACTCATGGATGAAAAACGGCTTCTTAAGCAAGAAAAGCATTTCTCCATGGGCTCTTGATTGGATGATTAGATGTTTGTGGTTTGCGATTGGTGGAGTGACAGGTTGTCCCACCCTCACACCGACACACATTATTAAAATAATACAAATTCAAATATTGTGAAATGCATGGCAAATAATTTATAAAAAGTTCTGCAATTTTCCATTTAAAGTAGGAGTTGTTCATTTTGATTTCATGGTGATAAATTACTAGTTGAGTGGAGATTATAGAATATAGAACGTTTGAATTTTAAATCTCAATACAGGTTTTGATTTTTCTATCTCTGTCTGAACAGAATTCAGGCCAAAGTGAAAGTGAGCTTCTCCTTCAGCGTCAGGTGAAGCAGTTGCAGAGGGTTTTACAGGAACAGAACACACTGCTCTCTCTCCTCAGTCCAGGTATGACGGGAGAAACTCTCATGCATATGACAGTTCGTTCATGATTCATCAGGTTGTTGAGAAAAACAAATCTTTGAAAGTATCTTTATTCTTTAGGTTTTCATCTCTAATATGCTGTAGTTTTCATATGATGCTAACAGGAAGATATGCAAATGACCATTTTAGTCTGTTATTAGACCACCACTTTAAACACTAAACACCACTTTTTTTTTTATTTTATCTTTCAGGATTGATTTTATCTCCTACATTGGAGATTCTCCTACATACACCTCCGGGCACTTCAGAAGTGGATTTCCTCAATCCTGCTGAGAATGTAGATCCCTTCAAAGAAAGCGTAACCAAAACTTCAGATTCTGGCCTGGTTGACAATGAGTCAGATGCTCTGGAAACTAATGACAGCAATGGTAGGAATCGTTCTGGTCTTTTGAAAAATGTATATATTTATGATAACGTTCAAAAATGTTCTCTATATATCAATAAAACAATACAAATACATGCAAAAAAGGTATAATAACATGAAATGCAAGTAAACAGAGAAGTCTCATGAATCATAACTTTCCAGGCAAAGAGAAATGAGTCACATTTACAAATGACTCACGTCAGAATTTCCAATATGTGCAAGACACGTAACGTAAACAGGAGACTAACCTGTTAAAAATGCTTCAGTGTGGCATGCTACTTCATTTAAAACTATTTTAAATGGCATATGACTAATTGTTTAAGGTCATTATTGTGCATACAGCTTTCTTAACCTCATATTTTATTAAATACTCAAATAAAAAATGAGATCATAAGCGAATTGCATGCTGAGATAACATGAACGGTTTATGCATGTAAAATTCAACTCTCACAACGCAGGACCATTTCAAATGAACTGCTGAAGGCAAAATGGTTATTTAAAATAGTAACAGTGCATATGTGACTGAATACATTCATAAAAAAAATTATTTAAAAAAATAAATAAACATTTAATAAAAATGCATGTCTTGAACATGATCCCCAGACTAAAATTAATGTGTGAGCGGTTTTAACTGAAAGCAACTTTCACTGACATTTCTTAAAATGTGTCAACAATTTAAAATAGTGCCATTGTTTTGTCTCAAAATGCACACCAGGAATGCACACTTTTTTCTCTTTATAAGGCAAGTTTCTAAAACTACTTGCATTCCTATTTGAACTAAGGCCTAATCCTGGTGTAATCTGAGCCGTGTCTGTGAAACCAGCCTGATTTGTGTCACCTATTCGAAATATGTTAAACTGCAAATAAGTCTCTGAAATTCCCTCAACAGTCTTTTCAAAGAAGCTTGCTTAGTTCACTCATCTGCAGTGTCATCTGAATTCTCTGGTTGCTCCTTCTCCAGCAGAAAGGGGAGATAGATTGACATGTATAACTTCTTAAATTTACTGCTGCTCAGACAGTACAGGATTGGATCCAGCAGACAGTTCAGATAAGAGAGACAAATGAGCCCATCGTACGCTTTAACGACAGCCACTTTTTCCTCTGTCATCACATGCCCGTCCTTTAGCTGCACCGCTCTTGTAATGGCATATGGCAAGAAGCAGATGGCAAAGACGAGGACCACCGTAGTGACGAGGAACATGGCTTTCCGGAGCTTAGTCTTGTCGCCCACCGACTTCTGTTGGAGTCTTTTGATAATCCGTATTGAGCAGTACACAAGAACAATAAAGGGGATCAGAATCTGGGTGAAAAACACAATTTCCCTCAGTAGAACGACAATGTTGAATTCCTCATTATGTTCATTGCTGTCGCACCTGAGAAAACTTTGCAACATGGCCGGAATAGTCAAAATTGTCAGTAGCACCCAGATAGATATAGAAATCTGAGGCGATTGTTTCAAAATCCTTAGGAATTTCCTCTTCCTCGGATGGACTACGCTGAAATAGCGATAAATGGAGATGAGCGTCAGGAAGGCGATGCTGGCTCCTCGGTTGAGAAACTGCAGAAAGAGCTGTACTTTGCACACTACCTTATTCTCACTGCATTGCTGAAAGTTATACGCCTTTACGGGCAATCCGATCAGCAACAAAATATCAGCCAGGACCAGATTGAACAGGAAAATGTCAATGCTTTTAGATTTCCAGAACTTGAGCTTGAAGACGAAGAGGTGAATGACTGTAACGTTCAACAGGAAACCCAAGACAAACTCCAGACCGACCACAGAAGAGTAGAAAATATACAGCCCTCTGTTGTTGTCGACGTTCTTCTGACATTGGCTGTCTGTGTCGTTTGTATAATCCAGATCCATATTTTAGAGATCCCTGTTCCGAAGCGCTCCTGATATGTGTCGATGCCACACCGTTGGACGTCTGTTCTCTCAAAGCAGAGCACTTAAACCTGCTCAGACTTAAAGGCAATGCCTGAACGCTCAAGTCTCAACCTGTTGGGAAGTTAAATGCCTGATGTCACAAACTGCTTTGAAAAAGGCACGCACAAAAAATGAAAAGTGCCGTCATCAAAGGAAACTGAAGTTTAAATCTTTTATAGTGCACTGATAGAGATAAAGTGTCAGGACGGTTGACACAATGAACAAAGCAAATGAATTGTTAAAAAAAAAGTCAGACCTATTTGCAAAGATCATATCTAAGAACTGAGCGTGTTTAAGCAGAACAATAGAGGGTGTGTAACTTCACCATAAAAGTCATAATAAATGTACACAAACAATTTGATGATTATTAATCTTCTGTTCTAAACACCTTTAAGACTATTTAGTGGCTTGTCGAGACATGCTTGAAAAATAGCTGAGAGGCGAGTATTGCCTTTTAAAGTCAAAGCACGAGCTGTTTAAAGATTTGCCACACCTCTGATATTTGCGTGGCAAGTTGATTTTTAGTTCACTATTCCTAACAGTGCAGACGAGCAATCTTAGACTTTAAAGCTTGCATAATGTCGGAAAAGCGAATTGCATTACATTTGTTTCTCAGAGTTCAGGTTACCTGACTTGTCATTCACTAAACTATGCCATTAAGTTGAGTCATAATATTAAATGAGATCTTAATTTACACCATCAGCAGCGCTCAGATGTTTGTCTCCTATCAAAGAAGAGTCTTCAGAACCTACGCAAGAAGACTGTCCTCTTAGCCCTTTCGGATTGAGACAAGGTCTTCCAACAAACCCAGAGGAAAGGTATTTTATGATGCAAAAATATATTTATGAAACATTTAGTTGCCACTCTAAACTCTGACTGGATGAGCCAGTCGAAACACACGCATGACCTTCAGTGCATTTGAAGTTAGAAATTAACGCTGCCTCAATTAGGCTAATTAACTACTTGTTTGAAGTTTATATGATTCATTTAACAGTTTATAGATGTTTATCATATTTCTTTAGCAGCAAATTGTCATATTAGAATGATTTCTGAAGGATCATGGGAATTTTAATTGTAATTGTTTAATTTAAATTATAATAACATTTCACAACATTGCTGCTTTTACTGTTTTTTACTTCAGTTTTACTGTGAGACAACCTTGCTGAGCATAAAGGACTTCTTTCAAAAACATACCTTTTAAACAGAAGTGTATTTGTGAAACATTTGTGACATTTAGAGCTATACAATAAAAACAAATCATTTCAACACAGGCCTATTCGACCAGGACTGAGAGAAGAGCAAAAATCATTTGAAGAGTTTATTGAAGAGCATCTAAAAACAGACCAGGCTGTTCTCCAGGATGAGAATCAGGTATGAGGAACATTTCAAAACGAACTCTTCCTTTTCCATTTAAATGTGTCCTAAGAATGATCCTCTCTGTTTTAAAGGCTAGTACACAAATCAGAGGGGCAGAGAAGAAGAATTTCCTTCGTAAAGGAGAAGGAACATCTAGAATTTCAAAGGGAAAGGACTGCTCACAAAGCCTAAAGAGGAGATGCTCTATTAGTCCACAACTGAAGAACATGAAGCCCTGTGAGCTGTCAGTACAAACCAATGAGAGGAGCAGTCCTGTGTCGAAGGGTGTAGGAAACCTCCAAAAGTCTGGCCTGGAAGACTCTCTCAAGAGGAGCATAACTCTACAAGATGATTACTTTTTCTCAAACAACAAAGGGAAAGACAAAGCTTTGTCTGCTAACAATGCAGTCTCATTTAAAAGTAAGCACAGTGAAAGAGCTGTGAGGAATCCTGGTGAAACCGGTGGAAGTAAGAGAAGTGGATCTTCTCTAGCACAAAATAGAAGTGTTGGCTTTAAAAAAATTAATGACCACATTGTCAAAGTCCATGGTCGTACCAAAAACTACCGTCAAAATAGACATACCAAAGAGACGTCTAAAGGAGTCAGTTTAACAGAGGAGGTGATGGAGTCACTGGCTCTTAGTGAATCTAACGACAGCGATGACAGCGAGGACGGAGCCAGCTCTCAGTCTCACAGACCGTTTCCTCATTATCTCTTAAGACACACGGATTACAAACATAAGAGTCTGGATCTGTCAGATGGCGACTACGCTAGCGATGACTCAAGTGAGACTCGATTCAGTGAAGAACACGGCACTTCAACTCCTACGTCTAGTTCTTCGTGCTTCAGTGATTCTGAACTCAAGAGCTTAGACCAGAAAACAGAAGAAAGTGGAACAAACAGTGATTTTAGACCAACTTCTGCTGCTGAAACTCTCACAAAGACATTTCCAAAAGATGTCACACAGGGCATGGAGCAAAATAAAGCGCATACTTCAATCAGGTTTTGCAGGAAGATCACTTTTTTATACATTTGTGGTTATTTTGTAGAGACATTAGTCCTCTGATTTAACATGTTCCTGAATTTGACTAGGTTGGAGATGGAAGAGCGCGGTTTCAATGGGGAAGATGTCTGCAGATCTTTGCTCAGGCTTAAGGAAGAACTTTATGAACCTCAGGTACAAACAAGACATTCTAGATAAAGGTTTCCTCCGTTTTCACAACACATCTCCATGTGTGACCTTGTGAAGAATCACCACTTAAACACTTAAACTTTTAAAAAGGCATTTTCACAACAATTTTATTGAACCATTATTTTGGTTTCCCCAAAGAACCTTTTACTAAATAGTTCTTAAAATAACCATTATTTTTTCTTAGTGTAAAGAACAATTAACTTATAGAGAAACTGAAAACAAATATGAGATTTTTTTCACACTATAAACGGAAAGGTTCTGTAAATGTTCTAAAAAGTTCTAAATACTGTAAAAATAACCTTTTGTTATGTACTGTACTGTTGTTTTTTGCTTTTTTTCAATCCTTAGACGGTTTTACTGGAAATATGCATTCAGAAAGTACTTAATATCATGCTTAAATCATTGTGTATTTGCTGTAGGATCTGAGACGGCAGATCTCGTCTCTGAAGCAGCAGTTGATGGAGAGGGAGTCTCGCTGGTCACAGGCCCACAGTCTCCTCCAGAGTCGTGTGGAGGCTCTCATCCGAGAGAATCAGGAGCTTCACGGCAGGCTCAATGTGAAGAAGAGATCGCACCAGAGCGCTGGTGCCGCTGTTCCTCAGGATCGATCATACAGCGCAGAGAGAGTAAATTCAAAATGATGATCCACAGATTAAATATTTAGATTTAAACTATATTTTCTCTTTTTATCCCAAAAAATCTAAATATATCAAGCATTAGAAATGTACATATAAATGATATAAGACATTCCTCTGGTTTAACAGACCTAGACTAAAGTGCATGTTTGAGCTGAAAGCAACTTGCAACGATATATCTTAAAATAATGCCATTGTTTTGTCTCATGATACACATCAGTGAAGTTTTTTCTTTTTATGTATATGGAGAATAGGACTGTAAAATAAAGTGCTACCAGATTTGTTTTCAGAGAAATCTAACTATATTTATAAAGGTCCCAATGACAACTTGTTCTCCCTTTGAACTGAGTTTATTTTTATTTATTGAAATATAATTTAAGTTTATAGCTTTATTTATTAAATTATTACGGACTTTACAGTTTTGTCTAATTATAAGTGCCTCAAAGTAAATTTCATATTTTAAGAATGTTTAAAAAGATGAAAATTAAGGAACTTATGGTTACACTTTGTTTCTATTCTTCCAGTATTTTTGCAACTATATGTCAACTAACTCATTAATTTGCTACTACATGTCAACTGTCTCTCATTAGAGTATTAGTAGACTCTCAGGTTAGGTATAGGGTTAGTAGAATAAGTTGACATGCAGTTGCAAAGTCACTTGTAGTCAGTAAAATGGCATTAAAATAAAGTGTTAGCAGACAGTCTACACAGTTTCTCATGACTGATAGTTGACATGTAGTTGCAAAGTTACTTATTGTTAGAAGAATGTCTAAAGTGGACTATTGAAATAAAAATATTTTGATATTTAAAATGTTATATGCTTAGATTTTTAAACATGGAGGACAATATTTCTCTGTAGGTTATGATCTTTACTCAAAACCAAAAGTAATAATCTGTTTAAATATGCTTTAATGAATAACATTTGTTGTGTTTCAGACAAGCAGAGAGGAACCACAGAAGAACCCTCATGTTAGGAGCGCAACTCCAGCCTTTAACAGACCCACCATCCAGAAGACACAACAGCGAGAGGTTAGTATGCTAACATTATTAATGAACAAGAACTGGTCTTTATATAAAATATAAATTATTCAAATATTTGTTTACTGTAAAGTAATTTGCTAGGAAAGGACCCATTCAACTAGTTCAGCTAAACTCAATTCCTATAAACCCGTTGAGGTGTGTAATATGTTCTCAAGTGCCTGTTAAGTTCTTCAGGAATAATGCATGGCTCTCAAAGCCCGGTGTCAAATAATTGACTCGGCTCTTCATAATTAATTCCTGCTTATGTAATGCATCTACCCATCTCCATTTCATACAGAGTAGGTGTTAAATCCTGATTTTATTTTGTAATTGTTTGCCCTGAACACGAAGAGAAATTCAATATAAATGGAACACATATAAAAAATAAATGCAGTGTTATAATATATTCATTTCAGTGTTCTTGTTCTTTGATTGATAGGTAAACGGGCGCTCTTTTACAGAAAACACAGCTGACTCTTCGAGTATGTTCGCTTGAGCTTCATCTCACATGAACTAAAATACAAGCTGCCATAACTAAATAGATATAGCCTACAGTGTTCAACTTGCTATGTCTTGTGTGTTGTTTTTCAGAAGGAAAGAATTCTGCACTTTCCACTGGCGGTTCACAGAACAATGACACGATTACACAAGTCGGAAAGGTATTTACTTTTCTCTTAAAGGCACAGTTCACCCGATGTAGGCAGTCAACATCAGCAATCTAAGAACTGGAGAAATGGAAAAGCAATGACACACATTTATATAGAGCACTCTTGGGTGATACATTTTCAAAAGGTACTTTTGTTCCTTTTAGATACTTTTTAGCTACTAATATCCACACTTTAAGTAGTATTATGTACCTTTAAGGTACCAATATGCACCCTTTAGCAATAAAAGTGTACCTTTTGAAAAGGTATCGCCACAGTGACAGCTTTTGTTGCTTTTTTCCCCCTGAGAGTGTATTTTATCGTGTATCTCTCATCATGACAGATTTGACTCTGACCCAGTTTCTATTGTGAAATTGCATCAGTATCATAATGATATCAACATGTTTGTTCACAGGAAACTTTGTTGTATCATCATACTGACTGTAATGACACACAAATGACATCCCAGGCTAGAAAAGACAAAGTAAGAGAGGAAACTCATTATCCTGATGGAAGGGTAAGGAAGGTGTTTTGCTATTAAAAAAGTGAATGACACACATCTTCCAATCCTTTTTCAAAATGTTCTACGTTCTATTAGGTAGAACGTCTTTTTTTGAATGGATGTCGAGTGATCACGTTCCGCAACGGAACGAAGAAAGAGATTGGTGTTGACAAGTCGGTCACTGTGACCTTCTTCAATGGAGACATTAAACGCACAATGGCTGACGGGACTGTGGTGTGTATCATGAATGCCATTTGCTTAGAGCAGGGGTGGGCAAACTACGGCCCGCGGGCCATATCCGGCCCGTTGGGCTTTTTAATCCGGCCCGCCGGACTTGCCGAACCTATATTAAACCTTCATTTTACATTTCCCTGTAATGTCACTTTGTCGCGGCTGCAAGCGGCAGTGGCGCTGAAAGTGTGGTGGAGAGTAGGTGTGTGTCGTAAACCCCTCTACACCCCCCCCTTTATGGCGTTAATTCCGTTAAGAAGGAACGAGCGCAAGAGCTACACGCGTAAATACGGGTACCCGCGAGCTCATTATAATCACTCGCGCGCGCGAACATTCGCCCGCTCTCAACTGCTGTTTTTGCTCGCGCGAGCATTTTTATTTTTGTCAGTCGTGGGCAGAGCTTGCTCTTGTAACATGAAACGTCATTGGTTAGTTCCCTTTTTCCAGAGGTCAGTTGTGATTAGACGCCTGTGATTGTCAATCTAGAGCTGAGGCAAAGATATGATTCAGTCACGTTGTATATTATGGTTTTTCTGTCGATTAAATTGTATTAATATTGTTTTGTTGTAATATCACGTGTCCCAGTCGAGTGATTTAAGACCAAACTATACTTTATACAAGTTTTCTAGGATTTATTATAAGTAAATGCACAGGTACGACCTTCTGAAAAGAAGTTGTATGCTGTCAACGTTATGTTGTTATTTGCTGCATTCAAGAACATGACCTGCAAATACAAGAGGAAATATAGTGTACGTTAGAATAAAATGTACATGACACTTAGAGCTCATACACCAGTTTTGAAGTCAATAAATATTTTAAATTCAGGGAAGTATATCCTGCCTTTGCTCTGGTCATGTCCCTATATATATTTCCCTCAGTTATTTTCATGCTTCTGTTGTCATATTTTATCTTTCATTCAATAAAACAGTATGTATTTAGTGTTCCTTTATCAGGGCTCAGAAGAACAAACACAGTAGTGTTTTTCAGGTAGAACCAGCAATTACTCTCAGCTAATTTGATTAAAATAATCAAATGTAAAATAGCTTTGAATTGTTTTCACTATATATTAAAAATATCTGAATTTATTAGTTACAAAATTCAAGAGCAGTGAGTTATTTTTATTGTTTTTTATTTTTGAGCTTGCGTACCCGTGTAGCTCTGTTTTCCGCTCGCGGATGTAATTTACGCGCACACAAACATCAGTTTTGCGCTCGTATATTAAAGTCATGGATTTGCCCCAAACCACCCCAATCCCGGCCCCTCTGTCAATTTTAAGAAACCAATGTGGCCCGCGAGACAAATAGTTTGCCCACCCCTGGCTTAGAGAATAAGAATGTCTTTTTAGGTCTGTTCCCACAGTTACTGCTGCTGTATTACAACATTTCAAAATTGACTAAGTATTTTGTCATCCAGCAGAATATTTACATGTTCCTACAGGCTTACGGTTTTGGGGTTTGTGTCCCGTAATTCACCACACCTTTTGTCTGTGTTCCTACATTTCAGACACATCTTCAGATCAGGGTTTTTACCGTTGTACAATTTCTTAGTTAACGATCTGATCTCTTTATGTTTAGATATACTACTATTGCGATGCTCGGACCACACACTCAACCTATCCATCTGGTTTGGAGGTTGTGCAGTTTCCAAACAACCAAAGAGGTTAGAAAATAACATGCGGAAGATGTTCTTTTTAGTTGACGTGTACTGTAAACAAAACAAAAAAAATATTTTCTATGTTGCAAATAAAGAAAATTGGTGTACGTTTTGCAAGAATTTACTATTTCAGATTTTCTACTTCAAAATGTCATGTTTTAATTCATGTGTTAATGCCAATTCATAATGCACCATTAAACTGATCCGGCGGGCTGTGTCTGATCAGTGTGTTAACCCTGTCGGTGTCTGTTGCCGTTGGTCGTGATTGTTTTTGATGTTTCCATGTCCAATCAGTTTTTTGTTGGATTGTCGGTGTTGGTCTTTGTCTGTCAATGCAGAACCAGTGAAAAAAAAAACACTATACCAAAATATATTTATCTCATACTAGTATACAACAAAACCATTAACATATTTACTGACATAAATATTATAATTAAACTTTATTTGGAATTTATGTTTAATAATGTGTTTTAATATCACTATTAGTAAGGAGTAAGGTAAGGTAGTAAAGTTTTTTTTTAAACAAAATACTTTTACATTCAATATTAATACATGAAAAAAAATAAAAAAACATTAGGGGGGGAAAACCTGACAGCAATTCAGTAAATGCACCACATATCGGTAAATTACCTGCATGCTTTAAACATTGATGCATAGTATATGTCCTTCGAGCAAATATGTTTCAGTGAGTGCACACTTCTATCGGAAAAAGTCAGATTTTACCTGCAAGTCCGCAGTCATTTTCTCAAATTGATATACCTGTTTCAGTCTTTGTGTCACTCACAGTAAGTTCATGCACTTTCATCCAATTCACAGTGATTATCTTCCTGCTACCATTAATAATATATGCAATACAAATAAGTGGGATTTACTGAACTGGTCCGAGGGGAAACCATCAAGCAAATACAAAACTGTGAGCATTGGTATATCTCTTCTTAAAATTGTACTAAAATGCAAGATATTTAAAGTGTAAAGTATACTTACAATAGTTCCAGTTTAGCACAATCAAATAAACAAAACTTTAGTTAAACCTCTGCACTACTTTCTTATAATTTTTATTAAATTACTTGTTCCAATTTAACAAACTTTAGTACATAAAGATGTAAATATATTTGTAGTATACTTAGTATAGTATAATGTATAGTGTTTATTTTTCACTGGGGGAATCAGCCTTTTCTTGTAGTTTTATTGTAATTAAATTTGCCAGCGTTTTCTGTGAAATTATTTCAAAATATATGTGTACTTTTTTTATTTATAAATTACATTTCTTTAGAAAAACACCATCCTGATGGGAAGAGGGAAATATCCTTCCCGGATGGCACCGTCCAGATTCTCCACGCCGATGGTCGAGAGGAAAGCATTTTTCCAGATGGAACTATTGTCAAGATTTCACAGTAAGATTAATGTCTGCCTTTTCTGTTGGTTTGTTTCTTTCTTTTCTTGTTTTATTTACTCCCTTACACACGGCTTCCACAGACATGGTGAAAAGATGGTGGAGTTTACAAACGGGCAGAGAGAGATTCATACGTCCCAGTACAAGCGTAGGACGTACCCGGATGGAACTGTTAAAACTGTCTATACGAACGGGAGGCAAGAGACAAAGTTCTCATCTGGGAGGGTTCACATTAAGAACAATCATCTAAACTCTTTGACCTAAACATACCAATAAACTGCATGTGACAATCGGAAGAAGTAAGCTTGCTTGTATTTTTACATGTGCTGTCATCAGGTGTCTTGTGTTGCTAAGAGTGTGACCGCATCTGATACTGTAGAGTTGTGACCCTCTGACCTAGTCGTGACATTATACTAAATTGCAGCGCTCTGGTTTCAATAGAGAAACGTTCCTAAAATAGAAAGGGAGAGTTGGGATGAATATCTAATAAAAGCATTAAACCTGAGGATGTGCTTCGTGTTTGGAAATGTTTTTGTATTGTATAATTGAAGCATGTATACACTGCTGTTCAAATTGTATTTAATTTTTAAATTGTAATAATATTATTTTTTTTACTGTATTTTCACACAACTTAATGCAGCTTTGAGCAGAATAGGAAAAAAAAAATTTTTAATAGTTGCTAACATGTCAAAGATGTTTAAGGCAAGAAGAAAATTAGAAAAAAAGCAATGATCAAATCTGCAAGTACAACATATGCTCTCCTCAGCTGCGTCTCTTGTGTTGTCTTATCTTGTAAGAGTTGAAACAATTAGGCCTACTTAAACCATTTTACTTGATTTCCGAATTTGAGCAGTATTCACTAAGAAGAGGTGGATCTTTTGGTCCCCAAAGAAGACACTCAAATCTGTCCCTGACAACATTACAACTCTGACTGCTGTCGGCCTTTGTCCTCTTTCTTTCGTTAAAGGAAGATGCCAGTCTGTTTGTGAGATTACGGACCTCATTCAAAATAGCCTTAACATCCACTTGATCTTGACAGGCTTTCCACGTAGCCTCGTTAAAGGGAAACGTCAGTATGAAGTCTCCAACACGACAAAGAGGAACATCTCTGTCCTGAGTCCAGTGATTCCATGGGACGATTGGGGACTTGAGTTTATGTATGTGAAGAGATGGTAACTTGCATGTGGAAGATGGTGTGTTTTTGTGTAATTGCCTCGTGATGTTAAGCGTTGTGAGTTTTAGGTCATTGGAATCTGCCTCAATTTTCATTTCCTCTAACTTCTGAGGAGCCTTTTCATCTCCACTGGGCGCAGCGGGTTTTGAATTGGGGTGAACGAGGGGAGAAGCATACCTGGTGTTATTTACAGAACACAACACGGCGTCTTGAGAACTTGAGATGGACTGATTCCACCTTCTCTTGCCTGATGGAGTAGCATGCAAAGTTTTGGGCAGCAAAAACTCTTGAGGGATTTTCCGGCTACCTGATCTTGCATATCTCTTTCTGAGGTCTCCCTTCTGTCTGAAACTGTCACTCATCCTGTAATTCATCAGGTCGATTATATCATTGATCAGCCCTTTCTTGACCGTTACATCAACAGGGCAGTCTAATGAAAGTGCCGGACTGTGGTTGACCTCTAGAAGCCACGGTTTGAAGCTAGCGTCGATGAGGATGTCGAACCCCAACAGTTCCAGACAGTTGGGGCTGGAAGGAACGCAAGGAACGGCTGTGAGCAGAGTCAGCGTGACGATATTGCTGATCCTTTGCCAAAAGAGAAGTTCGTTAACATCTTGTTTGCGAAGAAAGCAGCGGAATTTGCTCAAGGTCCACTTGCATCCTCGGCCAACTCGCTCTTTGTCCATGGCGTAGCACAATCCGAACTTATTGATGCTGGTGTTTGTCAGGTGAGAGTATAGGTTGTCTAAAGAAGCAAGGGTGTACTTTTCTGTCGCGAAACGCACTAGGCCTTCCTGGTGCATGTAAATTACAAGAGGACAGAAGCTCTTTACGCAAACGTAGATGCGGAGATCGAACTTGTAGCCTGAAATGAGAAGCGGGTTTCTGATGTATCTCTGTATGATGACCGAAGAGTCGTAGACCAAGTCCTTGATGTCTTTAAGCAGAAATATACCTCTTCCTCTCGACAGGTCGACCGGCTTACAAATCCAGTAGCTAGACTTCCCTCCGTCAGTGGTGCGATTCTTAGAGTACACCCCTAGAAACTTTGTGTATTCGTTTGGCAATATGAAAGCAGCAGGGCTGAAGTCATACAGGGCTGCGCCGAAAGAGCTCTTCATTCTTCTCAAATGTCGTGCTAGGTGGTCCTTGCGTGTGATGTGGGTAATTTTGGGATGGTGGTTCAGTCTCTGCCAGGGCAGGATGTTTTTGTAGTCCGAGGTTCGAAAGCCAGAGGATCTCCAGTAGAGATTCCAGTCTCCTTCCTCCTGCTCTTCTTCATCATACTCCTCCCATCCACGGTCCAGCAGCACTTCACGAACGACCTGCGGAGATCCTCCATGCAGCCGGAACACCAGAGGAGCAAAACCACAGTCCTTCTCAGCCATAGAGAAGATCCCAGTACCTCTGAGAAATCAGACAAGTCTCTGAACTCTGGGGAAATATAGGAAATCACATTTAATTGCATAGTAATTTTGGACAGTAAAATAAATAAACTCTTAACTACAAGTCCTGTGACTTACAAATGGAGGCCATGATATATGTGTGTGTCCAGTAATAATTTGGACAGTAAAAGGTACACTTTTGTTCATTTTAGACAAGCTGCTAATTTGCACCCTTTAGGTAGCAATATGTGCCTTTAAGGTATCGCCACAGTAACCGCTATTGTAGATTTTTTTTTCCGTGAGAGTGTATTTTATCGTTCATCTCTCATCATGACAGATTTAACTCTGCATCATAGTATCATAATTACATGTTTGTTCACAATAAACCTTGTTTTATCGTCATACTGACTGTAATGATACACAAATGACCCCTCAGGCCAGAAAAGACAAAGTAAGATTTACAGTAATTTGGACAGTAATATAATAGTAATAACCTTTTAATTACAAGTGACGTGTCTTACAAACGCAGGCCATGATGTGTGTGTGTGTATATATATATATATATGTGTGTGTGTGTGTGTGTGTGTGTATATATATATATATATATATATATATATATATATATATATATATATATATATATATATATATACATACACAGTTTTAAATAGTTTTCTTTTTAAGTATATTTTAAAATGCAATCCTGTGTTGGCAATGTTGGATTTTCATAATCATTTACAATATAAATCTTTTATAAAAACCATTATAAATGTATTTACAGTCTCTTCTGATCAATTTAATGCATCCTTGCTAAATAAAAGTATTAATTTCTTTAAATTATTAATGACCCAAACTTTTGGACGGTCATGTATAACGTCAAAAAAGCTTTCTACTTCAGATTAATGCTGTTATTTTGAACTATTAATTTATCAAAGAAAATCCTGGCAAAACATGAGGAAAACATCTTATAAATCATACTAAGTGATGTTTTGAAAATGGAAAAAAAAATCTGCATAGAGATGTGTGTGATGGGCAGGATTAGGGGTGGAGTGGGTGTAAGGGGATAGACCACAGTTTAAAAAGTACAGTACAGTATAAAAACTATTATGTCTACAGAAACGTGTGTGTGCATGTACACATTCCTGATTTACACAGTCATATAAGCGTGGCTTAATCTCATTATGGTTGTCAGGACAACTACGGTACATAACATAACTTAATCGCGCTGCGACTGATTAATAATCCCATTACAAAACCTAAACAACTTTAATTCTGACCTGTCAAAATAAACACACTCACACTTATATTGCCAGCATCTGTTTTTACCCTCAGATCATCTAATTACCTCCAGTTTTAGCTTTAGTGTGTGAATCCCTCTCACCTGCGCGAGCTTCGTTCTGCTCCTGACCGACAGGTTGCGGCTCTTCTTCTGGTCATCTTTTGTTGCTAGGACACCTTTGAATAAAAGCGCGCCCACGTGAGCTGATGACGACAGTGTTGTGTGGCGGGGTCAGAGCAGGTGACGTCACGAATCAGTGATGTCATCATATGTAATAAACGTTAAAATATATACATATAATATACATATACATAAAATATATATATATTATATATCTCTGGAAAGTCGAATGTACTTTAACTACACTTGTAAATGGGTAAAAAATGTGTTTTGTAAGGTGCTTAATGTATTTGACAAAATATTAAAATCTTGGCCTAAATGAAACGAGCAACCATATTTAACATATTTTATAAGTCAACACACGTATGCATTGCAATTTCGGTAAAATGAGAAACGATGAAGATAAGGAAGAGTCCAGAAAGAGATTATTTTCAGAGAGAATGCTGTCATCTACTGGTTACAGAGCAAAACACATCTGTGATATTATGGGCTCCATTAGTGCACAGGCTTTATATGCCATAAATCATTAGTAGCATTTGTTTACATTTGCCATATGTGTGCTTTCCAGCTGAATACAGTGAGTTACCTTAAAGCCTTCATAGCATCAGGTTGAGAAACTGGCATGGTAACTAAAATTGGAGGTTGCATGTCATATAAAATACTCAAATCTTAAAGGAGAGTTCTCCAAAAAAAAAAGAAAATTGTCACCATGTACTCACCCTTCAAGTTGTTTAAAAAAATGTACTAAAGATGTACACAAAGTGGATAGATCATAATTTCACTGCATTATCACCTCTTTTTATGGCTGATTTTGTTCTTAAATAATTTTCTAAAACAAAACACGTGTTTTTCCAGGCTTAATCCCTGAATTTCTGGAATATATAACGTGGACAGAGAATGTTTGTATATTATCTCGTATCCAATCACATGTTTTAAAATGTTTCACGTTTTTACGAGCTGCCATAAAAAACATTCCTTGTAAACTGTGAATGTCTTTGTCACACATTTATCATCATTCAGAGATTTAGCAATCTGAGTTATTGCATTAATCCGGAAACATGGAATGATTCAGGATAAGCATTATTTTAAATTTCTCTTCTCATTTCCATAATTGTGCCTTTAAAAAAACGATAACAGCCATTGCTGTAATGCATATAACGTTTAAAACATTGTTTAAGCTTCTTGAAGAAGGAAATATGCAAATGATTTACACATTGCTGATAAAAACTGTAAAGATGGGTATAACTGTAAAGTATAATAGTAAAATAAATTAGTACTTCTAATTTTAATCTTGTGGTAATATTTACATATATTAGGTTTTTGCCATGTAAGTGTTCAATGTTCTGTCTGGAATTTTTTTTAAATATATATATATATATATATATATATATATATATATATATATATATATATATATATATATATATATATATATATATATATATATATATATATATATATTATTGTCACAGTTGTGTAGTGGTGCAAGATGAAGGTGAAGAGGAAGGAATAACTTAAACATGACCTTAATAACGAAACAAAATCAACCAACTACAACCAAAAATTACACATATCGTGCAAAACGGTAAAAACTTTTGAATTCGAGAGAACAGGACTAGACTTTAGACGACAACGGATTATGACTGAAAAGAAACACAGGGGATGATGAGACGGGTTACTGGGAAAACACGGGAGGAACCAGGAATTAAACAGAGACACGTAACGAAACTGTTAAACAAAACATAACAATTATAGGAAAATAGTTATGTAATCTTCTATATAATTTTATTTTTTATGGTCTCAGACACGCATTTTATTATCTGGATCCGATCCTATGATTTATACAACATTGAACTTTGATATTTGACTCAGCACAGTGACAGCTTATTTACTTCACAATCTTAAAATTAGTAAAGCAAGCCTACTTTATGAAGATATTTTTTGGCATGATCTCCTAATCTACCAAACACTTAACTCTTAAACACTTTAAATTAGTCCCAAACTAAAATGCATGTACATTTACGCATTTATCAGAGCCTTTTATCCAAAGCAACTTACATTACATTCTAATTAGTTCTTGTTTTCCCTGGGGATCGAACCCATGACCTTGGCGTTGCACGCGCCACTCTCTACTGTTTGCGCTACAGGAAAGCTGTTTTTGAGCATGTTTGAGCTGTTTTGGCTGAAAGCAACTTGTACTGACAAATCCTAATGTCACTGCCATTTTTTTTGTCTCAAGATGAACACCAGTAATGTTTTATGCATGTTTACATAAAGCTACTTAAATATCTTAATTGAACTAAGGCCTAATCCTGGCTTAATCTAAGCCCTGTCTGTGAAACCAGGCCTTTGCCAAATGTTCAACTGACGAGTTCACATTCAGCATATGAGCTTTCTATCGGTTGCACTTACTCTAAATATGAGATAAAAAGAAACATATTAAAATAAAAACGTATTTTAATGTGTATACTGAGAGAAATGATTTGACTTTGTACAGTTATAAAGAAGATCAAATATGATACATAAAAAAACACAATCTTTCTCATCACTTTGTTAAAAATAATCTCTGAAAGACAACCAAAAACATGTATATTTTACAAACCGAGGCAGAAATAGCAACCAAAATCTATTTACAAATGTGTCTGAGCAATAACATTCTTATCGTTCATTTCTTTGACGTCGGCCTTTTCTGGTTTATGCAAGTCATCCATAGTCACTGGTGGAGTTGGATTCTTGTACTCCTCGTACTCAACGTAAAGGTAAGTTACCATGGTAAGGCCCAGAACAGCCAAAGCAATGTAGATCTTGGTGGACAGGCAGATGAATGTGCTGTAAGCAAAGGCTATAACAAAACCAAGTGACTCCCACATACGGTAGTTGGCAAATGCTGCTTCTTTGTTCTCAGAAAAGAGAATTCCATAAAGTGCTGCAATGAAATGAAATGCAGAATAACTTTAAAAAATATTTATAAATTAATAAAAATGAAAATCTGAATACCATAACATGCGATGCAACAAATAAAAAACATTAAACATTTGAGGAAGCTTTCTTTAAATATACGTTAAGTAATAATAATCTTTTTTTTCCAGACATGTCGGACATGACAAAAAACAAAGCTGTCAAAAAACAGACTGTACGATAATGACACCTATTGAACTGTGAGTATGGACGAATGAAACATCATCAGCATGTGCTAGTGCTAAACGAATAGGGCAAGATGAATAGCGCTTTGGTAATTGTGGTTTTTACCAAATCATGTGCACTGAGAAAGAGGAAGCGAAAGAGGATATGGATGTGTTCGTGGCTGGTGAATAGAGGGCAACTTGGCTTGCTAATTGTGTGAATGGAGCTTGAGGAGAGTCATTTTAAGTTTTACCTTAAGCCTTTCATGTTGCATTTTTATTGGCTAGTCACTAGGCGTGGCTTGCAGCTGATCAAGCTTAATTTCTGACACTGTCATAAAATTATCATAGGCTATCTTTGGTTGCAAGACTGTCAGTCTTTGAACAGTCATCTTTGAACCTTTATCACAGTGTCGGACCACCGTTTAGGAGCCACGATGTACAATGTGTACTAGATCTTATTCTGTCTTATTCTGTTGATTGCTTATTGTTATTCCTATTAAAAACCTATTTCTAAACCTAAAATTCCTATTAAGAGTGATGTAATTTGATAGTAGATATTGAGATCCACCCTATTTCACCAAGATCCCCTCGCTTAAAAATTCCTGTCCTTGCCATTTTTGAGCCCAAACTATCCACTTAATGTTAGCATCAGTAATTCAACTGTATTATGCAGTATGAAGCGCTCACCATTGGTCTGTGTTTGCCACACAGCGTCTGCCATCCCCCAGAGGGCCGGAAACACGAAGAACACAGGCAGCTGGTCCGGATGAGGCTCCCAGAACAAAAGACCCACAAAACAGCCCAGGTTTGTCAGTGCGGCTGTGAACGTGTAGAAAGACAGAATGAGCATAAATTCTGGAGGCCATATTTGACTTTAAACCATATGCCAACCTGTTCATGTATTACCCAAGGAAAAGAGGGCGATTCTTCCAGTGTATTTAGCCAGTCTCCCAAACGCAAATGAGCACACAGAGTTCACGGCACCGAAGCAGATCATCGCAAAGCCAACGTAATGGATTCCTAACGCACAGGTCACATAGTTCTGCAGGGGGAGAGGACCACAAACACATATTTCATGAGAAAGAACTTTCCCATTATGACAAAATGGAGCTGTTTCCATATCAAATAACAAATGGCTGCGTCTGAAATCACACGCTGTCTTGAGTACGTACTCATTTGAAATGAGTAATTATTTCATGACTGTTTTGCATGGTATGAATATGTGTAGTATGAATGTAACCCGGACATGCTATTTTCGCCATCACGTCATCACTTAACAGCAATTCACCAATTCTCTCCCGTGGCCTCGTGGGATAGTAAAGTGTCCATCATATGCACACTTCAGATTCTCACCAGAAGAAATGGATCATATGGGTACTTTGCTTGCTCTTTTAAGTGTACTGTGAATTCGGACATATTTCTTTTGTCATATACAGTTTTTCAGCCTACTATATAGAAGGGAACGCTGCGATTTTGGATGCAGCCAATGAGTGTAATTGTTACGAAGTGAGGCAGAACGTGTGCGATGCAAAACAGGTTTTAAAATCAAGTAAAAAAATCACTTTAATATAAATGGGAAAAACCCAACTTTAAATACAAAATCAAAGAAGCACACCTGTGCATAAACTGAACTAAACATAACTAAGGGAACTCAGAAAGACATCCACACACTAAGCGTAACGACTAGACAAGGGACAAAGACAAGGGAAACACAAGAGGCTTTTAAACACAAGGGATTGACAAACACCTGGGTAGACTAACGATTAAGTGATTACACGACAGGTGCAGGAAGTGAAACAATGACCCGACAGACAGGAAGTGACAAAGAAGAAATAGACAGACAGGACCAAGGGTAGCATTAATCAAAAATCAAAAGTGATATTCACTGCAGATGCTTAAATTGTAATTACAATTTAATTAATAATGGTATGAGATATTATTGTTTTAAACGTAAGGGGATATCTGAAGTTCTGGATAGGCCAACCGTTTTCTCAACTGTATCATAGGTTATAAATATTAAAAACAAGAACTCATCCAGGGGCATATATCTCATATTTTGGGGGCATTTTTTTATCCCAAGCTCCCTTTATTTATTTTGTTTTTTACTCTTCCCCAGTCTGTGTTTTTTCAGGTACCTTTGTGTATTCTCCGGAGAGGAAGCTTTGCTCGAACCCACTGTACATGGTCAATGGGATGAGCAGTAACAGTCTGGGATCTCTCAAGAGCTTGAAGGTAGCCAGAAAGGTGCTGCAAAATGATTCATTGCCCTTAGTTTTCCGAAATTCTTTGGCCAGACCTTGGTCTATGTTGTCCAAGAACACTGCCACAAAAATCATGGCCAGAACCCCCACAGCTGCGTAGATCAGGAAACACTAGATTACACAGTCTTACTGGATCTTCATTGATTGATGAAAACTCGTTGCCAACACAAGGTGATGAATATTCTTATCTAGATATTTTTTTCTATTTTTCAAGTTTCTGTTCCTATTTCAAGAGTCCACTATACAAACATACAAAACACATCTTTGATGTTAAATAGTTACACAGATATGACCTACCGATGTAGCAGCCTAGCAGTGTGTTCACTAAGTGTTTTGCTGGACGGGTTGAGTTTCCAACAATGGTGAAATTATCAAGGCATGTCGCCACACCACAGAACTGCAGGTTCTCATCAGGGACATCGACTAGAAACGGATAAACACTCAATGCATTTACAGTCACCAAAAACAGACGCTGGCAAAGTATTTAATTCAACCGCACCTATGTTGGAGTCCTGGCCAAATATGAGAGATGACATGAGGTTTCCCCATACAGCAGACGATTGAAAAATGAAGAAAAACATGCCAAAATATTGGTTTATGAGATCCTGGCCTTTCTTATTGTGTTTTTGGCCATACAGGTTTCCACTTATTGTGAGGTAGGTGCATTTTGCAGACCACAGTGGGGAACCTCCCGTACCCAGAATGGCAGAGGTGGTCATCAGACTCGGCCTGCAGAAACACAATCATTTCACAGATTTCAGAAACTGCAGATTTGTTTGCTGATCTATCAGAAAATGTTTGGGGTTAGTAAGATTTCTCTGAATAAAATTAATAGTTTTACTAAGCAAGGATTGGCTAAACTGATACAAAAATGACAGTAAAGGCATCTTATAATGTCACAAAAATCTCTATTTCAAGTAAATGCTGTTCTTTTGAATTGGTATTCGTTAAAGTGTATCAATATGTGTTCAATATTAAGCAGATCAACTGTTTTTCAACAGTGATCATAATATGAAATAATAGCAAATCACATTTATGAATTTGGTAGACATTTTTATCCAAAGTGACTTGCATTGGATTCAAGAAACACATTGTTATTCTAATCAGCTTTCTCTGGGATCGAACCCATGACCTTGATTTTATTAAATTATTATATTAAATGATTTCTGAAGGATCATGTGACACTGAAGACTGGAGGAATGATGCTGAAAATACATCACAGGAATACATTATAGTTTAAAATAGATTATTACTGTTTTGGATCAAATAAATGCAGCCTTATTACAATACTTTTTGTCAAATCCTACAGATCCCAAACTAAATTTTAAAGTCATATAGCCACTTATAATGTATTCACAGATCTAACTAACCCTTCAAGCTCTTATATTTCACATACATTTTTTTCTTATATTTCTTTTCATGCCATGTCATTTGAATCTGCATCTCACGTTACAACTTAAAATTAAACACTAAATGCATCTAGTACTTTTGTTCAACAGATCAGGAAGCACAAAAGGTGGAGAAATGCACACACCAGCCTGGCGCAAGGTTTCCGAACGAATATGCCACATAGCAGCCCATAGAAATGACGATGGTCCATTTACAGCCCAGATTTTTGATCATAATTGGAGGCAGAAACATTGAGGATAAAATGATGGCTCCGTAGATGACGCTGAGCGATATAACACCCATTCCATCCTCAGCATTGAGACTGCTCTGTAACACACAATCATGCTTCTGTCAATATCAATACATCCACAAATCAATACCAATTCATTTTCACTTGAGGAACTGTTCTCTCCTCTCTGATCATAAAGTGTTTGTTTAAAATGTACCGTAATTTCACTATTCTGAATTTTATTTCCCACCCAAACTCTCTATATTAAATGGATGTGTTTAAATCAATAAACTATACTTTGCACCTTTTCTACAAATAATATATGCTTTCATCTATCATCATATCATCAGCAATTTAGAGATCAATTTCTTTTTAGTTATGAAAGTTACACTGAAGCTGCACAGGCTCTGGAAGAGTTTAATTATGATAAATGTCAAGAAAAAGCATCATCAAATACAAATGAGGAACGCAACTCTGTCTATGAGTTCTGATTAATGTTTGTTACCTGTAAACTCTGCAGGCCTCCATATGCTGTGAATAAGAGCAAAAATCCAAAAGAAACCACAAGGACATTTTTGGTGGTTCGGCTCACAAGTTTTTTCATTTTGAAATCCTGTGAATTTTTTAAAAGGAAAGAGCTGCTCCAGTGAACGCGTCACGTGTTCAAACCAAACGGATTCTGAACTGATTTGGAATTGAGTCTGAACTAATATAGCAGGGCTGATCATACTCTCGGGCAAAGTTCAGTGTCATGCAGTCGAAAAAGCATTCAGCATTTAGATGACTAAAGCTTGGTCAATGATTACTGATCTCTTATCAGTTACAAAAAGTGTTTATAACAAGTTTTTTTCCGTGGAAAAGCACATGTACCTGTTCTAAAACATCGGCCTAAGATAAAAATAAATATAAAGTACATATTTGTTAAAATTGTGCTAATAGTCTCTCAAATAGAATGTTTTACTGATGGAGGTGTCCTGATTGCTTTATTGAGCTACATTGTATTCTGATATGTATAATTGTCGTCAGACATGGGCTGCAGATTTTACCTGTTATATAATTTAATGGCAAAGTTTGTCCTTTCTGAATCTGCAAGCATGAGACAGGCAACGGTGTTTGGCTCGTGTGGTGGTTAAAAATGCCATTTTTTATTTCAATGGAATGACTGCACTATATTTTAGTTTGTTTTATTTAATATTTTGTATTTTTATGGCACTAAATTATATGTATGCAGTAGTTCAGATCCATTGTTAATATCTGTTCATCTTGTCATCCATCTATTAACCCCTTTTTGACCATAGATCTGAAAAGGACATTTAAGATTCCAACGTAAGCTGTCATAAATCTTTAATGTTTTTGGAACACAGACTTAAGTTTTGTCTCTTTTTAAAGCAGAACTTTTTAGTTTTCTGCTATTTTCAGTTATTTATATGAACTAGGCCAATGCATTTCCCAAAACATACAGGAGTTTACTTTAAAATTTCACGAAAATTAAAGCCATAAATCTAAACAAATTATGTTTCAAATTTGAAGGGAAAAAAAGAGACGTTTCAGTAAGATTTTGTTTGGGCACATACCAAACATTTCCACTAGATATATAGATATTAGTTTCCTATTCATTTTCAATGCGGTAATTTTTGACCACGATAAGTCCAAGTATGACAGTTTGTTTCAGGACCATTCAATGTTTTCGCGTCATATCCATTATTTTGTGTGTGTGGGTGTGTGTGGGCGTGTGTGCGTGTGTGTGTGTGTGTGTGTGTGTGTGTTCACATAACAAGTCACAAAACCTTTAACAAGTTTCAAACCATTCCGATGAAGTAAGAAATTCAACAAAAAAAAGAAAAAATAGAAAGTGAAACTTTTCAGTCAAAAATGACCCAAGGGCACCAGAAGGTTAAATGTTGTCACTGATCACATGCTTCAGGAGAGAAACACATCTTTTTCTGCAAACTCCCATGCACAATGTTTCCTGTATCATTAGTCTACATTAGTTCACGCATTAACTAACAATCAGGACACGATATTTACAGCAGTTATTAAGCATAATGTTGGTTAATAAAAATGTTCATGTTCAAATTATTTCACTCACACAGACACGCAAGTTTTGATCTTAAGTACGTATTAAATGCTGATATGTACAATAACTAAGATTAATAAATGCTGTAGAAATAGTATTCATCGTAAATACATATTAAGTAATCTGACCAACAGCTCCACCATTCCTTGTGTACGTGGACGCTCAAAAACAAAAAATATAAAACGGAACCGTTTTATTGAAGTAGATTTCTACAGCCTTTAATTGCAGTGTTTATTACATGCACACCCTTATGTATTGTGCAATGAAATCCTATTCATTTATATATCAGCTTGTATTCTTTATTTACATACAAACCTTGAACCTTTGTTGCTATCATAAAAAAAGTGATGTCGTACTGTTTACTCTCAGAAACAATGCTTTCAATGAGGCAGGACCTTTCAAAAGGAACATATTTGCACCTTATTTACCCCTAAAGGGTGCAGATTAGTACCTTAACGAAACAGATTAGTTCCTAAATGTTACATTTCAGTACATTTAGAAAAATGACGGTTTTTTAACCCTTCTCTGCGAGTGTTGAAGTCACTAGAGGTCATGTTGTGTTGTGAATGTTGTTAGATACAATACATGCTGTACAGCTTTATCTTTCTCTACAAGAATAAAAAAAGAAGGATCAGGGTTCTTGAAGCAATTTTAAAGAATGCATTATTCCAAAAAGGTTCCATACACAGAGAAATGTAAAACGATTGCATATTTTTATGTTTAACAGGTTATTTTTGCTAGTGATAAAGTGTGTTTACAAGCAGTGTATTAAACCTGACACGACCCTTTAAAGGTCATTGATCCTTTTTAAGATTGTACATTCACAATTTAACCAAGGGTTACTAAGTAATAAAATATTAAGGACACATTTTTTTCATTAAACCATTATTTTTGATTAAGCTAATTCCTTAAGTGTTTTCCTGCTAAACCAAAATGCAGTCCAGTTTAAGAAAACATTTGCTCAATTTAAAACTACAATAAAGAGCCTATAAATATAGGCTATTAAATCAAGTTAAAATACACAAGTTTATATACTGTATAAATAATGATTATTTTGATTCAGTATTTTTTATAATTTCCAATGAGGATAAGGGTTATTTACCATGACCTAAATATGATTAAAAATAGAGGATATCTGATATTTTAGCAGGAACATATGCTGATAATCACTCTTTATCTTTATTGAAATGATCTTAGTTATCAATTATATTTACACAAGTAGAATTTCAAGATTTGCAACCAAACATCATGAAGCTTCACCAAACGAGTCCTTTCATATTTACTTTTGTAAATATTCATCATAACAACACATGCATCTTAGTTTACTCAAGATTTAGAATACTAATTAGATAAAGATGTATTGACTATGATTCATTTTTATTGTGGCTTGCCTTTGCAGACACACCTTTTACAGTCAATATTCTCAGATAATGTTTTAACAGCTGATAAACTGATGTAATGACTTCTGACGTTTGCGAGGTGAAAGTCATAATTTCACACATCAGTGACTCCACCCAGGGTTTATTTGAGGCTGTATTGTTTACAGTTTATATGACGTTACAGTACACAGTAAGAAAGTTCAGTGGGGTTACTGTAAGAGCCAGGAGCACAGCGGTTCATTTGCTGAACCGAGCGAAAATCAGACTGTTTCCAGAACAGAATTTTGTCCCAAAAGTCACCTGAGGTCGGGTAATCAAGCCCGTATGGAAGTTCATCATTTCCTTAATAGAAAACAAAAACGAATAAGATGCTCCAACCTAGTGCTTTATTAGTATTTATTGTGTATCCCATTTTTATATTTTCAGTTCTCAATTTAATTTAATTTAAGTTCTGGTTATGTTGTTATGAGCTTTTGTTATTATTTTTTATTATTGTTGTTGTTGTTGTTATTATTATTATTATTGTTGTTGTTGTTGTTATTATTTTATTTTTCTATTTAGCTTTATTTTATATCTATTACAGTTTCAGGTTTTTTTTTAATGTATAATATTTGTATTTATTGCCAAGGCAACATTTAGAATGTTTTAAAAGGATAGTTCACCCAAAACCCCCAAAAATTATATATTTAAATACTCGATGTTCATCTTTGGCTGACGAATGAAGATCTTTTTAAGGAAATTGAGAGCTTTCCATTGACAGTTATGCAACTACCCCTTTCAAGCTCCATAAATGCAGTGAAAACATCATAAAAGCAATCGACACAATTTACCACTTTATTTACAAGATATTCGTCTCCAACGCACTTTAGTTAACAATAACAACGCCTGTGTGGCCTTTTATTTGTCTGGAACTCTTGCAGAATAAACACACCTTACATTGCTCAATAAAAATGGCCTGGCGTAACACAACATGTTGTGTCTATATTGTTTTATACTATATACTATATAGTTAAACATGTTAAACACAACATGAGCTATATTCTACAGAATAATAAAAGTAGTGTGTACTAACAGCCAAAGACGTTCTGGATCTGCGACTCCCAGTTCTACCACTAGAGACCAGTGTTTAACAAAGCCTGACCTTTTATGTCGACTGGGTTTTTGGGGGATTTTTAGTTGCTGTATGAAGTCAGTTCCCCAAGGATCAAACAATTGCCCTTGCAGATTTATCATATTAACTACTGTATGAACATGTTCCAATAATATTTGACACGTACAGAAAGTGTCAAATCCTTTTGAATGATATAAATATATTATATACATAAATGTATTGTTTTATTATTTCAACCCTAACATACTTTAAAATGATGAAAGATGTGCTTCTGCTTGATATATTTTATATGTTTATATATTTAGATAACATAACTTTCCTGTTGCTCAAGCAGTAGAGCGTGGCGCTTGCAACGTCAAGGTCATGGGTTCGATTCCCAGGGAAAGTAAGCACTGATTAGAATGTCAATATGTTTCCTGAATGCAATGCAAGTCGCTTTGGATAAAAGCATCTGATAAATGGGTTTAATTTCAGGGAATGCATTAACTGAACACATATGTGCAATGTTGGATAAAACTGTCTGCCAATGCATAAATGTAAATGAATGCTCAAGTTCTCAGACCAGGTTAGAATACCCGAGAGAGGTATTGTCTACTCACTAACTGTGCGGGAGTTTGCCTAGTTTCCCCCTTTTCTCAAATCCCTTAAGGAATGCCAGACATTCATGCAGCCGTCTTATCCTCCGGGCACTTAAAACACTCTCCATGAGCCGACCAACTGAGAGACGGATATATAAATACACTTGCTTACCTGGAGGAATTTTTATTGCTCCGAAGTAACGAATTCACAGCTCATCAAACTTAATGGAGTTACAGTATATTTAATCACGTATCAGACGTTTCTTATAAAATTCCTTATTATTGAACACTATTATTGAAAAAATGCTATATTGCTAAAAATGCCATAATAAGGAGACATTAAGATCAATGTGCAACTACCGTATTTTCCCGCATATAACCCGCAAATGCAGTTAATCCGCACCCTCATATAGCCTGCGGGGTTTGGGGTTTTGTGTAAAAAATCGTTGCATAATCCGCACCCATAGATTGATGAACTTTTTTGTGTAAGTTCACATTTCGAATTTCGAATGTTGCTCGCGTGACGTCAATTATCATAACTGTTCAGACTCGGTACCCAGTGCTTGTGCACGAAATTCACACAATAAGAAAACAAACACAAGTTAGAAATATAGCTGCAAGCAGCCATGACGGGGCCAAGCATAAGGAGGGCATTAAATGTTATGCCGACATGTCTGGCAGCATCAGACCAACAGCAGTAAGCATCTAAAGACATTTCAATATGACTTCAGTCTAAATGGCTGAAAAATTATCAATAAGGTCTTTAGTAATTCGATTTAACGGTTTATCACATTCAACCAAAAGGCAGCGCTGTAACCAAATTGATGTGTCAAATCATGTGGCATATCCAGAGTGAGGTGACAATGACACATGCAAAGTTTGGTGTCAATAGGGTAAAGCATTGATGAAACACAGCTTTAACGTCATGTGTTTGTTAAGCATAGCATTTCATGACAAAATTCTAAATAGCCGACAGTGAAAATGGCCGATATGAGAAAATTTGGTATCACAGGACTCGGCATGATGCACTGAATCTAAAGACAGCAATTTCATGATTTTTGGACAAAGCGTTCAGGAGTTATAATCAAAAATGTCATTTTTCATATCTCCTGACCACTAGGGGGCAGAGCGCCAAAACTCTGCAGGAAGCCTCAGATCATGATTGACATGACACACAGAAAGTTTGGTCAGAATACGCTAATGCGTTGCAGAGATATAGCCACGCTTTATTTGGTGGCCATTTGGTCAAATTCGTTCGCATTTTTATCGAATCCTGTTTGACGAATCAACTTAATTTTAATAACTTTTTGTCAGCATGGTCTGAAGATGTTATGATTCAATTTTGGTGAAAATTGGACAAACGGTGTGGGAGGAGTTCGAAAAAGTAGGTTTTTAAAGAAAAACAACATGGCGGACAGGAAGTTTGGCCGACTATGACAAATTTGGTATCTGTGTTCTCGGTTTGACCCAAGGAACATATAAAGACAACTTATTTTACCATAGGTTAACGTATTCAAAAGTTATTAGCATTTTTGTAAATTTGGTTATAACTTTTGACCACAAGGTGGCGCTGCCTCGAAACTTTTTGTGTTGTATCAGGCCCCAGTGCCGAAGACACATATCGAGTTACGTAACGATACGCCAATGTGTTTGTTAAATATAGCAATTTATGACAAAATTCAAAATGGCCGACCCTCAAAATGGCCGATATGGGAAAATTTGGTATCGCACGACTCGGCATGATGCCCTGAATCTAACGAGACCAGTTTTATGATTTTTGGTCGAAGCATTCAGAAGTTATAAGCAAATATTTCACTTTTTCATATCTCCAGACCACTAGGGGGCAGAGCGCTAAAACTCTGCAGGTAGCCTCAGACCATGATTGACATAACACACACCAAGTTTGGTCAGAATACGCTAATGCGTTTCGGAGATATAGCCTTGCTTTCATTTCTGCGGCCATTTTGTCAAATTCTTTCGCAAGTTATTCGTAAACGGTTTGACAATTCAACTTTCTTTTAATAACTTTTTGTACGCATAGTCTGGAGATGATGTGGTTCAATTTTCGTGGAAATCGCACGAACGGCCTAGGAGGAGTTCGAAAAAGTAGGTTTTTCGTAAAATTCAAAATGGCGGGAAAATTTTCATGACGGAAAATGACGCCATAGGGTGCAATCGAATCGTCTTGAGCCAAGGAATCAGTGAACGAAAGAATTTTGTTTCTAGTACATACGGTTCAAAAGTTATTTGCGTAAACGTGAGTGCAACTTTGGACAGTTGGTGGCGCTAGATTCAGTGAGTTAGAGACTTCAAATTTGCTATGGTCAATGATTGGCTTGTCCTCTATCAGTGTGCCAAATTTCATCATTTTCCCGCAAACGGTTCTATGGCCTGCCATAGACTCCAATGGCGGAAGCGGAAGCGGAAGCGGAAGCGGAAGCGGAAGAATAATAATAAGAACCGGAACAAAAACAATAGGTGCCTCCGCACCTTCGGTGCTTGGCCCCTAATAAGAAGAAAAAGTGACTCCCGCTGTGCAGCAGCTCGTCCCTTAAGAAGCGATTCTACAGGTGTTGATCATCGACGAGATGAGAAGAGCCCGCCCTCATGCAGCACAGCCAATCACGTCTTCTTGCATGATTGACAGGTCAGACAGCCAGAGACAACAACCCTCGCAAGAAAGAAAAACAGAATGAAAATACAGCAAAAAAAACCCCACAACATTACAGTGCCTGTATGTGCCAGTGCCTGATGTCTTTCTAATGCTAGGAGGCGCTGGTGTTTGTTGCATTCAGGCCTTTGCCACCAGGTTTCCATGACCCACACAAACCTCAGTTGTTTTCTTTGTGATTCAGCAGGCCAGACGGGTTTTTCCTGCTGATAGCCACCGATGACAGGCGTGAGTCATTCGCATTGTTCGCTGTTTGCTGATGTGGATGTAGATCTGGAGGGCATTTTCTGTGGCTGGTCACAATGCACAATGGCACAGAGATGCTGACACCCTACAAAAATGTCTTTATTTAGCAAAATTGAAACGACTCATGATGACATGTGTGTGCTTCACCACCAGTCCTCCCAGTTTCCCCCTGAACCTCATCTTCCCAAAAGAGAGAAAGACAGGAAGGGAGAGCGTTTTCCATTTGTTGGGCTAAATCGGACTTCAAGCCTCGAAAGGATTTTGTATTGTAAAGTTTTGACAGGCCTAAATTTGTTTTGTCCACAAATCAAGCTAAAATAACTCTACTAGTTACATTTATGCATTTAGCAGACGCTTTTATCCAAAGCAACTTGCATTGTATTCAAGAAACACATTAAATCAGTTCTTGCTTTCCATGGGAATTGAACCCATGACCTTGGTGTTGCAAGCATCAGACTCTACTATTTGAGACACAGGAAAGTACCCGTTTCTTATTTGACGTAATGCCCGTCATTAGCACAGATCAATGATTTCTAGCTGCGATAAAGGCACGGTCACATTAGCGACACTTAAGCTGAAATTTCATAAGCAAAGTAGGGCCATTATCCATAGCATAGCAATGCATGAAGATCCGTTAACTCAGGGGTCACTTCCAAACATAGCATTATTTTGGTAAGCCTTGTAAGTTTGCGTGTTAAATGTTCAGCAAACTTGAATCCGACGTGTGATCCACGCAAGGATTTTTTTGCATCACATGTCCTGAAATCACAATCGCTTGAATTACTGTTAAAGTAGCTTTCCTGTAGCTTAAACAGAAGAACATGGTGCTTGCAATGTTGAGGTCATGGGTTCGATTCCCAAGGAAAGCAAGAACTGATTAGAATGTCAAAGTGTTCCAATGCAAGTCGCTTTGGATAAAATATGTAAATGTTTCAACAAACTAAATGTATAACTTAATATAATGCAAAAATGTACGTAACACATCACTTTCCATAAGTTACTTTTTACGTCAAGTGATGCGTTATGTACATTTTTGCATTATATAAAGTTACACATTTCGTTCATTTTTTTTAAAGAGCAAAAATGCAATATTGTAATGCATTACTTTTAAAAGTAACTTTCCCCAACGCTGCCAGTCACTTTTTTAACTGTTCTCTACTTCTCTAACTATTTTTTAAAAACAAAAAACAAAATGTCTATTTTTGGCATAGAAACATACATAAGCTTAAGTGTAGGTGCCTTTAGGTTTCCTAAAGAAAACGAATGTATCGCTTCTAAAATTTCTTCGTAATTTGGGTTTAAATCCATTATTTTGTTCTAAATTATGAATGAAATGTTGAATTTTTTAAAGAGTGAATACCTCTCATCTGCTTAGATACAAAATCCATTATCATACCTATGATAGTGATGATGAGACAAAAATACAATGGCTGTGTCTGTTCACGTGTGATTCAGAATTGAGTCAGATAGGGGCCTGCAGGAACGACACAGAGAGAAACATATTAGCGATCATGTGCGAGGCGTAAAATACCGGATTTTCTGCTGAATGAGTGGTGTCAAGGTCAGGAAGAAAGAAATAAGACAGAAAAAGGAGTTTAACTGTGACAAAAAAACTAGCATGAATTATTCATTTCCCTCCTCTTCACAGCACACAGTCCTGACAGCTTTATTTCAGCTCGCTCTACAGAAAAGAGTGTGGCTTTCTGCACCTTCTTACTTCCCAAAATGGCCTTTTAATTGGGCTGACAAATTACAGTCGACGCTTGCAGCAGCTATTGGGGAAAGGAACTGTGGGAAATTTGTGTTCCTCAAGCTTTCTTTTGTCCGCTGACTGTAAAGAGAAGTAGCAGCCGGTGGGAACCTATTATTGAGGCAAAAATTCAAAGCACTACCATTAGCATCTTCTAAAAGTATCTGTCTCTCCTTTCCCCTGAATATTTGATCACACCCAGGTTTTATATTCACTGCATTTGTAATGTGTTGTTTCTGTTATAATGCATAATGTTTTGATTAACACTTCTAATAAAAGTGAGTAGATGATGACAGAAATTTTCATTTTAAATTCTTATTCATTAAAAATCTGAATATCTATTATTGTTTAGGATGAAATATAATAAAATATCGCTTTGTATTTAAAAAAAACTTCAACATGTCGTCATGTGTAGCGAGACACTTGATTTAAGTGCTTCAGGGAGCATTGATGCTCCCTTGTTTTCACGGTTTGAGGGCACTGGACGGATTCTGCGATTGCCCTGACTAGTGAATTAGGGAGAAGATTGAGACGCACACTGAATGATTCATTTATTAACTGGACCAATTTGATGCTAGAGTTCAACTCACTGATTCAATCATTTAGTTCTAGAGCTAAAAGTGATCAGTTAATATAATTGTGGTGTGTTCACACAAATCAATCACAGAACTTAATACATAGTGCATTAGTCATACTGACCGCCTTTACGATATGGTGCTTTTGCATCATTTTTTGAAGGTTTGGTTGAAGAAATGATGACAGAATTTTAATCTTTGGCATGATACATTCTAAATGCAATATCTGAACACTGTCTCGACAGCCGTGTCTGCATTATCAGACCTTCAGCGAGAAACTAGTTCTTATGATGTGCAACATATTGCACTTTTACTTCTAAAGTCTTTCTACTAAAGACAAAATACAGTGGAATACGGTTATGTCGACGGCCTCGGGGTTGTAAAAAAGCATCGAGATAACCGATGATTGAGATAAGCGATGATCGAGATAACCAACAGCCAATATGGCGATTTATTTGATGAAGCGATCGGCATGCTATAAAAATGTACATACACTGTATATGTTTGCTAACAACAAAAGGCATATGTGCACCAACTAACAGCAGAGATTTACCAGTATACAATAAAAAACACCTTTGATTCTCCATACAAACCTTTAATTATATTCTCCAACATTGCAAACACAATTTTACTCACAGCGTAAACAGTCACAACACACGTGTAAACACATTCGCTCATAACACAGTCATTTCGCTCTGACACAGTTCTGATAGTATTGCACACGCGGTTACTATGGTTTCTTTACAAAGTCTAAAATGCTTTGTTGCTTTTTGCCTTTAACGGTCTGCTTGAAAACAAATGCTTCTAAGCTTCTATCTGTAACGACGTCTTTGTTGCTGTCAATGTAATCTAGGAATTCCTGGACAGTGATGACGAACTCCTGCACCTCCTCTTCCAAGATAGCATCTGTTCTTCCGCGGCTGCACGGCACTGCGCCTCAAGAGTGAGTGAAGCGTCATTGGAGTGAGCGACCATACGGATCGAGATGCACGTGCAAAATGAACTCAGCGCATGCGGAGTGAACTTGGTACGATCATTAGTTACGGGGATCGAGATAACCGATGTTTAGTGACAAATCTGTCCCTCTTTTGTACTCGAGATATCAGGTTTCGGCGACATAAAAGAATCGACATAACCCATTAGAAAATGCTAAGAAAAATAGGGAGTTTGGCGGTTCCACTTTAAGAACGTCGACATAACGGGTTGGCGAGATAAGTGGATTCCACTGTACGTCAAAATGAGCTTGTTTCAGATGGAAAGGCCTGAAATAGGAATTCAGTTTACCAAATGAGTGAAACCTTAATGTTTGCGGCTAAACTAATCAGGTGTTAAAATGTAAACCCTTTGCAAGTTGGTGGTTTGCTAGATGATAGTGGTCTTTCAGCTGTGCTTGAGTGTGTGCGTGTGGGTGGCAACTCTCTCTTATACACAAGTTGCTATGGCAAATGCAATTAACAGGTGCAACTTCAATTCACTTAATGCTCATGAATCGTCCCCCCATCATGTTTTATGGTTCTGTTGAAATTGGTGGTCCTCTTTAGATCGTCTCAACAGACATCCGTTGAATGCAAGAGACGGGCACTTATTGTTTGTCCCATGTAAACGGAGTTATATCAGCGTGGAGCAGCCTCTCATAAAAGCACGCTAGCAGGGTTTTCTGTTTTATGTAGACGGCTAAGCAGATGCAGAGACGTCTGCCACTTGACAAGCTCCGAAGCTCAATGAGGTGAAGCGTTCTCCATTGCCAAGCCATTGCCACGGAAACGGTACTTTGTGCCAGAGCGCATCCTCAGGGACTGGAGGCGACTGCCCACCACCTCTCTCTGCACCAAATAAGTGGGTTGAAAAGGAGCTCTAGAGATCAGACTCTTCCACTGAAGACTTCCTCTGGCTCTGTGGGCACCGAGGTCTCTGCTGTCTCACTGTAAAGACGCACTAATATCAAACACAGCTGTGCCGGCAGAACGCTATATCACAGGCCAAGAGCTGGCAATTTGTGTCAGTTACTGGAGTTCTGCTCCAATTTGGTGACCATTTGGTTGTTAGATTAGGAAGTCTATGCAATCTTACCTCAACACTGAAGGTTTTTACATTCAATCAGCCTTGAAAATTTGATAGTGTGCTACTACTGAGCTGACAAATGCAGCATTTACACAGCAAATGGGATGTATTGGGAGCTTTTCTTTTACTAAAGAGTTCAAATGACATGTGAGCTTCTTTATGCATCAAGATTTCAGGTACACACAAGTAAAAGTCATTTCTTGTGGTGGTCATCAAGTTTATTTATGAAGGTTTTTTTGTGTGTGTTTTTTTTTAAATCCAGGGAAACACAAACAAATGGCAAAGTCTTAAAAAGTAACTGGATCAAAAGGTGTTGGAAAAATGTTGTTTAAATGGGTCAACTACTCAAAAACAAAAGTTGAAAGTGTATATGGAAAAACAATTCCTTAAAATGCATTATGCATATATATATATATATAGTTGGTATATATACAGTATATATAGTTGATTCATTTTAATTACATTGTAACCTTATATTAATTATTGAACATTCTCCTATTTTGAAAAAAAAAAAAATGATCAGTGAACATTCTAGCTTTAATTTCCCCCCTAATAATGTATTTTGTTCGTGAGTGTGTCTATCTCTTATTCATCACTCGTTAAAAACAGACAGTTCAACAGCATGAGAATCTGTTCATACTTTTGTGTATTACTACAGTTGGATTTGCGCCTAAACAGCACTAAAGGAACAACTGAAAGCAGTTTCCAGTGTGATGGAAATATTCATCATCATCAGGATGTGTGGGACAGCTGTGTAAACTGCATGTTTTCCCAAAAGGCCTTGTGGGCCACTCCTAAAAATAAAGGTGAATTCTGTGTTAGAAACTAAACAGTGTTGGGTTACCCAGCATGCTTTGTGACTGGGATCAAATCAGACAGAGTTTTATCTGATTTCTCGTTATAGGACAAAAAGTGTGAAACTGGTTTTGGGTATTTAAAGATTGTAGGTTTATATTTTACTGTAAATTTGCATGTTGTGTGTGTGTGTATGAACGTTTTGCTACTGCTCCCATTAGACACATTATTCTGAATGTTCTCTGAAGGTTACTTTTGAATGTTCTCTGAATGTTACTTTTGAATGTTCACTGAATGTTACTTTTGAATGTTCTCAGAACATTCTGTAACATTTCAAAAACATCATCCAATGAAAACATTTCAGAATAAAACATTTCATGACTAAATAACTCATAACCAGATTTTTTTTTAAATGGAAAAACGTGTTCATAACTTGGAGAGAACCTTGCCTTTTGAGAACGTTGAGCTATGGTTGAGCTGTATAGTCCTAAAAGTACATTGTTATTTACCATTTGACTTCATATGTGCTGTTGTTTACTATCAGCTGTGTTTTTATCCCATGATAACAGTCAAATTGGCTTGTATAATGGATGTTGTTTGATATTGTTATGTTAAGGCATATCGCATTATGTGTTGAATGACAAAATGCAGAGAAAGTACAAAGCTTGATTTACAATAACCAAATAATTTGACATAAAACTAGTTGGATGAAACTGTATAAAACTAGTTAGATGATGCTCAAATGTTTCAACATTTCTCCACAGTATTAAATAAACTGTCCGGCCAAAGAAAAGTAGATGTTTGGATTTAAATAGCCAAATGCTTAAGAGTCTATGAGTAGATCATTATTTCAATGAATATTATGTTTCTAGCATAGCAACATGTTATATGTTTTTAAGCCTAATTGATGGAATGTATAGCTTTTAATTTCTTAACCCTTAAACGCATACCTCGAGTCTTTAGTGACCCAGGACGTCATTCAATACTCTTCTCCTCAATCGTTTTTTGAAATTATACACCAACCCTCTTAGTATTCCTCAATCAATTCATTATATACAATATAACAAGAAAAACATAATGCAGTTATAGAAGAATGCCTGTTTACCCATTCGCTAATGGGTCATTAGCAGGGTCGCTAATGACCCGAGGTGTGTAACGGTGTAAGTATATTTCTTTTAACTTAATCTTTGATAACTGAATAAGTGCAAGTCACCTTCAAGGTGGCAATGACTGATACGCAATGATGAAGTGATGTTTCACTCAGTCACCACAGGCATGAACAAAAGAATAGGAAGTGTCATCAGCAAAACTTGAAATGGCTGAGCAATTTACTGCAAAACAAGTATTGCATGCAATCAAATTTTCGTGTCACTTCACTTGATGGTGGATCTTCCGAAGAAGCTGTCAGCAATCAAAGTATTGATTTTGAAGATGCTGAAATAAATACTGTAGTTTTGAGTAAAATAGTGCTGGACTCTTGATCTTGACCAAAAATGGATGCAAATAATTGATGCACCTCTTGATGGAAATAAATGTTGTGATGTTGTTTGCATCAAGAGGTGCATCGATTTTTAGTGCAGATCTTGATCCATTTGCCTTTTTAGATTCAAACAGCAACTTTGTTTAATTTTTGAACGGGAAGTGTATAACTTCCAGATAACTCTAGAGACCTGGCATGACCACATACAGTATTGTCTTTCTGATGTCAGCGATGCTTAATTGTCATGAATGTAACAAGATAATATATGCGAGACAGCAGGAGGGATCAGGATGCAGGATGTTGCATCTTCCTTCCCCCTCCACCCTGCAGCATGAACATTCCTCTGCTTTTACAGCAAGAGCACAGATCATGAGCTCTCACTACATGCTTTTCTGAACACAATACCTATTCTTATCACAAAAGAAGGTTTCAGATATAAAGATCCTCTAAGTGCTTTCAGATGTCAGTAGAAGAACATTTCTGAGTTCAAAGTTCAGGCTTAAACTTCAGCTTTAAAGTACGTGTATGTACTGTTTGTAGGGAGATGAAATAAAACCGGTGTTATAAAGAGATTCTTCACAGACCACAGCAGGAAACCATATTCCTTCGGCTCTCACAAGCTTCCTGTTTCGACCACAGATATTGCAGCTCGAGACACTGTGATTTGCTTATTGTTACGGTTGACCTCACCACTACACATATCATCACTAAAATGGAGGTAGGGAAATTATTTACAGGATGTCAGATCGTGATAAGCAAAAGAGGGAATAAAAAACTTTCTTAGGAAATTAGAGTGTTGGGGAAGCGCATTACAAGTAACTTGAGTAATGTAATCAGATTACTTTCATCAAGGAACTAGTAAAGTAACAAGTAATAAAATATCTGAATTCCTTTGGTTTCCCATGTATTTGCATGACACATCTCCTGTCGTCATGTTGAGATAAATTGGGAGTTGTTGTGTGTGAACATGATGATTATTGTAGTTCTAGACTAAATTTGAGCATTTAATAATCTCACTCGCACAAAAACAGATTCAGTATTCCAAAAAAACACAAAAAACTATATAATGCAAAATCAGAATATTATGCAAACCTCCAATAACTAAATGTTAAAACAAATATTTTTAATGCATTTAATCTCACTTTATTGACTAATATACTGGTCTTCAATAATTCAGTTAAACGATAAGCAGAAATTACTTTAAATTTTTTATTTTATTGGTTTAAGAGTTATTTAAATTATTTATTATTTACATTTTGGTGTGAAAGGGCCTTTATGTGTGGACAAAAATAGGACTTTGTTGTTACTAACAAACCCAGCCCAGATGAGAGAAACAGTAACACAAAAGCAATGTAATGCAGTACTTTTCTTAAAATGTAACTAAGTAACGCAATTAGTAACTCAATATTGTAAGGCGTTACTTTTCAAAGTAACTTTTCCCAACACTGTTAAATGCAACTGTTGCTTGGGAGACAATAATGAACAAACAAATATTTCTTATTTGGTTTCAGTTGCTGGTTTGTTTAATGCGATAAATTGCTATTCATTTTTATTTTATTTTATTTATATAATTATGGTATTTAATTGTCTCTCTCTCTACATATTTACATTATAATACAGTGGAGTTCACTTATCTCGACTCATGGTGAACTCGCCAATCCTATTATGTCTACGTTTTTGAAGTGGAACCGCCAAACTTCCTATTTTTCTTAGCATTTTCTTATCGGTAATGTCGATTCTTTTATGTCGCCGAACCCTGATATCTCGAGCACAAAAGAGGGACAAATTCGCCTCTTCACATGGTTATCTCGTGACTAAGATCGTACCTAGTTCACTGTGCATGCGCTGAGTTTGCGTTGCACGTCGCTCTGTCTTCTCTCACAGCGCCGCCAATTTTGCTTCCGTGGGTCCCACCCCCTTCCAAAAGCATCATCCGCTTGTGTGTGCACATAAAGCCCGCCTTCTCTGATTTGATTGGTTTTCTCAAATATTTTGACACTGGTCGGTAACGAGCATGAGTATGAGGCTTAGATAAACACACACACACACACCTGCTTCTGTTCTGACGTGCGCTCTGCTCAGCGCTGCTGCGAATTGAAGAACACGGTTGTTAAAAGCCGGGACGAAGCCGAATTTGTTGAGAAAGCACATTAGACAGGCAGAACGCAAGAAAGTATGCAATCTAGTACAGCGTGATGACCTCACGAATATGTTGTGACTGTTTACGCTGTGAGCGAGATTGTGTTTGCAATGTTGGAGAATATAATTAAAGATTTGTATGGAGAATCAATACAATATACTGTATACTGGTAAATCTCTGCTGTTAGTTGGTGCACATATGCCTTTTGTTGTTAGCAAACATATACAGTGTATGTATCTCGATGCTTTTTTGCAACCCCCGAGGCCGTCGACATAACCGGATTCCACTGTACTATATATTTTGCCAGAAGAGCCTGATAAGCTACTTGCCTGATTACCATACTTTCTGATTATTTACAGTCCAGCACTGTCGCAGAGACAGAGGTGATTTCCCAGGACACATTTTTCAGTGATATTTGTCAGGTAGGTGATATATTTTATGTATGATATTCAAAAGAATCACTTACAGCGCTTTTAATAAGATCTTTCCATTTGTGCTTTGTCAGTTTCTGCCCCAAGATCTGAGTCGATATGAAATAAGATTGAGGTGAAGAAAGCTGCCTCAAAGAACGCTGACTCACAACGCACACATCGGTTAGATAGCAAATGATGATTTATTTGCCACACTGTCTTCTCTTTAATTTGCCCTTCAAATGGACAATTGATGCCTGGCTCTCCAGACCACCAAAGTGCAGCGCTGGACAGAATCTTCCAGCATTGTAAAACTAAGACCAGACAAAATGTAAATGAGAAATGCTTTTTTAATTGGTTTTGTCTGGCCTTTTGCTGTTAACACATTACTCACATTCAGTTTATTAACCAAAGTATTTCACATTATCTGAAGAATGTGAGAAGGTAAGTCACATCACTCAGACGAGCCACGTCATTTCAGGTATAATTCACATATATAGTACAAATGGTTTAGGACAAGTTACATAATGTTTAATACGCAGGGCCAAGGGTTTTGAAAAACCGAAAGCACAACTAATATGAAAAAGTCTTTGCAAACTTCTCAATTGAGTTCTTTTTGGGTGCACAAAGGAACAGAGCTCTATGATGATGTAACAGGCTCATATTGAATTAGTTTTATATGGTGGATCATCCTGCTTCACTGAGCTGATTGCTCTGCAGATGTGCACAGCTGGCCCCATCTATCTATCTATCTATCTATCTATCTATCTATCTATCTATCTATCTATCTATCTATCTATCTATCTATCTATCTATCTATCTATCTATCTATCTATCTATCTATCTATCTATCTATCTATCTATCTATCTATCTATCTATCTATCTATCTATCTATCTGTCTGTCTGTCTGTCTGTCTGTCTATCTATCTGTCTGTCTGTCTATCTATCTAATCTATCTGTCTGTCTGTCTGTCTATCTATCTATCTATCTATCTATCTAATCTATCTGTCTGTCTGTCTTGTCTGTCTGTCTGTCTGTCTGTCTATCTATCTAATCTATCTGTCTGTCTGTCTATCTATCTAATCTATCTGTCTGTCTGTCTGTCTTGTCTGTCTGTCTGTCTGTCTGTCTGTCTATCTATCTAATCTATC
>JAWRVZ010000012.1:4250000-4317500 GCA_037043235.1 Rhodeus uyekii | reverse complement strand
CTAGCCGGGTGTAAATAATGCATCAATGGTTGGGCATTTATTTGCACGGTGTATTTTAAAACGCTAGCGTCATTGAGTGTCACTGATGACTACATGTGTGGGTTTTCTTGCGTTCATGCATGCACTTTGGCACCTGCAGATGCATTGGATTGCAAGCCACCTTTGCTCAGGACTTAGTGTTTTTAGGCGGGCAGTGCATGAGTGCATTGAATGAAGGGGGTTGTGGGTAAACCTGGGGGTCGGGGGTCTCTCCTGCTGATTAACTGGACCCCCCCCCCCACACGCCCGCCCCAATATGCTCTGAGATTGTTCTTTGGCCCTTACTTCATGCATAAGTGAGCATAAGAGCCCATAGAGCACCTGCCGAGGTGACTAAAAACCTAGATTAGCTCTGTTTTGGTGTGTAGGAGGAAGAAGTGGACAATGCGATACACAACCCCTCCAAACACCCCCGTTAAAAGCACAAACTCCTAATATCAGCAGGGTGTTGAAGAGCAAATGATGACGTAATCGTCTAGTCATCCAACCAATTGTGACAGCCGATTTGCTTCTATTGTCACATTTTATTCACTGGCACATTGTATAGCGACTAGATTATAAAACTACTATTATTATTCAATTGCTTTTCAAATAATCAATGTGAAGTCCTGCTATTGAGAATCTCTGCTGTAGTCATTAGATTGCAGAGCGTAATGAAAATATTGTTTGTTTGGTTTATATATACACAATTTCTAATAATAGTAATCATTAGTTTTGCTGTTACATACTTTGAGATGTTTGTTTTGTGCTTTGGCTACGGATGCTACTGTAAAATGCTTTGCATTTCTCACTTGAGAGTGAGTTTTATGTAAGGAGTAATTTATATAAACAACCCATTAAATAAGTAGGTTACTTTACCTGTGTGAAACACTGTTATTTGCTGTTCAATGTGCAGTGGTTTAATTGAAGGGTGCTGGTGCTACTATATATTTTTGGAAATCTGTAGACCAGACATTAAAATGGACAGAGTCTGTCTCTGTTCTCTAACCTCACCTCACCTTTTTTAAAGCATATTAGCGCAGAACAATAGATATACGTGCATAAAATGTGCATTTTGTAATACTATCTGCTTTTCTTACATGATCAGTTTTAATGTCACAATCATTTGTGTTTTACTGTGTGTTTACAGTCCATATTTGGATATTCACAGCAGACTTGATGCTTTTTTTATAAGTTAAATAAATAAGCAAGTGTGTTTAACTAGCTTAGTCATTTATTGCATGCATAATTTATCAGCTTAGTTTTCTGGGATTGTAGTCAGGATGGTTTTTGCATGTGGCATCTCCCTGTTACGCACAACTTTTCATGTTTGGATATGAATAATTTTTAAGAAATCTGCTTCTTCTTTTAGCTCCCTCAGTATTAAAAATGGTTGCAATTTGCATCGGATGAAACTACTAAGCAATTAAATGGAAACGTAACATCACTTTATATATGATAATTAAAAAGTATTTTCAAACTTTGTATAATTAAGATAATGGTTGGCGGTTTTAGAGAAGATGCATAATATTTGAACTGAATGTTAAATGAAATGAATTTAATTTCCGGAATACAAAAACCAAGCCTTTCACCGGTCACCTCTGTTTTTAAGAGAGTGAAGAAGCAAAATGATACATGCCATCGTTTCCTGTATTTGCATCTGTGTCGTGTCCACCAGAAGCCGTTGCATGAGCCTCACTGACCCCCCCCCCCCAAATGAAGCCTTGTGATCCCATTCCCATGTGTCTCACACTGGCTAAGACTGGCTCTGACATCCGCTTTGTCAAGTGTTGGATGCCCATTCCATGGCTAAAAAGAAAAGAAAAAAGATTATGCAGATGATTAGCTAGCAAAGCAAACTTAGTTTGTTGCTAGAGATGGACCCATAATTGACTTGACTAATATTTTAAATGAATATTTACACTTCTTTCATATAGAATTCACTGCTAAATTTAGACGCACTACAAAACATGGATGAACGAGATGTGGTCCACGAACACTAGTGGTCCGTGAGGGTACTGCAGGTGGTCCGTGGAAAGGCAAAATAAAATAATATTTTACCTTCATTTTACCAGGAAATTCCCATAACTTTTTTTTAAAAGAATATGTAGGCCTATATTGATATTTGCATTAAAGTGTCAAGTTATTATAGTTATAGTAGTGCTAGTAAGCCTATTTAGAGGTGCGGATTAATTCAGGTAAGACTGTGTGTAGACATTTTATTATGTGTGTTATGAGGTGTTCCGCAAATCGTTCTGAAAATGTTTTTGATTACAAATAGTGGTCCACACACACAAAAAGTTTGAAAAACCCTGCATTAGGGTATGTCTCTGGCTACGAGCATAATTCGTTTCAGGACTAGCTCGAGTTGCTCGTATCTCAAATCTTTTTTCCCATAAGAAATAACAAGAAAAAAATGAATCCATACCGCACCTCTAAAAAACTCCCTTATTAGTGCTAATAACAATGGAAAAAAAAAATGTTTTTATTTGCTATAAAGACACACACACACAGACAATTATAGTCTATAAGGATTCCTGTGATATAAAATAAAATGTGGTTTATGAGTTACAGATGATACAGTAGCGGCATGTGAGGAGGAGGAGGATTGCATAGATTACGTAAATTATGTAGATAATGCAAACACAATACGGAAATGTAGTGTTTCTTCCCGTGTTGTGAATTGGATATCCTCAAAACATCATTATTATTATTGAACACTCAAAACTCGTGCTGCTCCCAGCTTAATACTCGTGAATCACTCGTCGCTCGTATCTCGAAATACTCGTATGTCGGGATGCTCGTATCTCAAGGTATTTCTGTACTTAATTTTAAACGGTATTGATTAGAGTCTTGTATATTGTTCATGTAAATCTTGTGCTAGCAACCGCTCTCTTTAGTGTCCTTGTGCACGCCTGCCTCCCATGCCAGAGTCCTTGTCGAATCCCTCTCTGAGCGGGTCGAGTAGGACTGGTTACACTTGGACGAGTGTATAGTACTAATACAACTTAATTCTTTGTTGCACACACACAGTAGGGTTGTCAAATGCACTGGTACTAAAGTTGATGGTACTAGCGTTTTTATTACTGGGTATATATGCGGTGTTCAAAAGGTCTTGTTTATGCTTTTTTGAGTGCTCTCTAAGCATCAAGGTTTTCTATTTGCAGTTTGTGTTACAATTGTAGCCAATCACAATCATATCTGTTGACTGCAATGGCCTATCACAGGTGCAAGTCAGTAAATTAAGCCCAAATGTTTCCAATGTTTCACAGTAGAAAACAAAACAAAAGAGATGGAACAACAACAAAATTCTGGAGACAACAACAACAACAACATCAGACGCCCACATTGCCAAGCTAGCTGCGACTTCAGTTTAAAATAATACAAAGACATTTTCATTGGTCATAACTTCTGGAGAAAAATAGCTCAGGCATCAGCCAAATTATATGTATTGTGAAAAACGCTAGACAAATTAATGTGAATTGAACTGAAGCAGAGAATTTTCTAGATTGTCAACCTCTTGCATTCGCACATGCTATCAAATGGAGAATACTTTAAAATGTTAATATAAACTATATGCAAGACATTCATTGTACAATTAAGACAGATTTTTAAATTAAGCGTTAAACAAATAAATATTAGTGTCCTTGATGATGTCCTATAAATAAGTGTCCTAAATGTTATAGCTTTTAAAGAGTGTGATTGTGACACATAATTTACAAAAAATGCAATGATGTGAAACCGTAATCAAATCAGGTTTTCCCATTGTAGTGCCTTGGCTTAATCTGATTGGCCGTTCCCAGCAGGTGATCGCAGGTGTCGAATAAAAATATTTGCATATGCAGACTCGCTTTCTCTTGCTGCTTCATGGTTGAAGCCTTTTAACTGAATGTATTTAATAAATAATACCAATTATAATACAGTAATCCCTCGCCACTTCGCTGTTCAAGTTTTGTGGTCTCAGTGCATCGCGGACTTTTCAAAAATATTCATAGAAAAATAAAAATTCTAAAATACCGCCATATATTGCGGAAAGCAGCATTGTTTTGTCGTGATGCGAGAGAAACGGTTTCCCAGGATGCCAGACAAAAGATAAACTCTCTCAGAGGCTTTGGACACGCCCACGGCACTCAGACAAGACACGTGATTGGTTCCCGGCGTGAGATTGATGAATGAGAGCACAAGTGGATGTATCCCGTGAGCTGATTCGCTGATCCTACTTCGTGGATTTTTACCTATCGCGGAGGGGTTCTGGTCCACATTAACCGCGATAAACGAGGGATCACTCTACGATTTTGTAAGCAAAATAGTGTTCCTGCATACAAACCACTCACACTTGCATTTTACACAGGGATGTTGGAGAACATTTGATGTGACCTTGATTTGCAGAACAAGCTCTGGATTAGGACACAGTGCTGCTTACTGCTGGATTATAATCACATACTGCATGATATGACCTTTACTTCTGATTTCTCAGGGCATCGGAGACTCGAGTCTTTGTTTAATGAGGTGTGCAAGCTAAAAGATGGGATGAAAATGTTGTGCTGGAAATTGAGGCATGTCACCTGAACAGCGTGTGGCTCTCTGGGAAATCATCTCCATGGTAATTTTCGAGTCTTGAAATGTGCTCGATCTGAGTCTGCATTTCCTTTTTTTTTTGTGTGAAAAGTACTGTGGTCTGCACTGTAATTGTGTAGGTATAAAACTCAGCAGTGATTTAAAAATCCTAATCCATGGCTCCCTAATCTGAGAGGATTATAATGCACTTTTGGGTACATCATACAATATCTGTGCCTTTTCCCTCTTTTATTTTCGTCTTATTTCACTAAAACTCCCATTAAATAGTTGGAACTGTTTCTTCCCCCCGTGTGTTAGCGTATTTCCTGTAATAAAGTAAGGGCGAGTTATTGTTTAAAATAGCCAATAGCATTTAGTTTAAATCACATTTTGTACCGTGATGAAGACACTTTCAAAACGTGTAAATGCAGCCAACTTCCTCTATAAACAATTGATGAATGGGAAAGGATGTAAAGCATTAAAACAGTAAAATGTGTTTTAATATTTTGTCCATCTTGCTTGAGTAGATTTGGGGTTTTGTAAATTTTTAGCATTTCATTAGTTGGCTGAAACCTAAAAAACATGGAATAAAAGCCACTAGATTTCATGAGGTTGCTAAAATATCCATGTTTAGCAATTTCCTAAAGTCATTTGGTGTTCATTTATTATTCAGAACCTTTTTATGGAGAAATCAGGGTTTATAAATCTCTTTGTTCAGGTTTTGTCGACTGTGGCTGGTGTTTCCTCTGAATCCGAGCTCCTGTCCAAAGGCTGCGTGTTGAATCATAACAAGTGGCCTCACGTGGTGCGGAGGGTGGGGTTCCTATCGAAATCATTGTATTCCACTCTCATGCTTTTCCTCCTCGTAGAACCGCATTCCACTCGCACACGCGTGTGCTTCTCCCGCCCTCCTGTAGGAGAGATTTGAAAACAGTTCAACGGCTGTGTTGTGCAAGTTCAGTGTGAGAGGTTGTGAACAGAGAATTGTTGTCAACTTTACGAAGTAGGGCTGCAGCTAGTTTGATAATTGATTAATAAAGGACTACACAAGGTGTACATTTACATTCATGCATTTGTCAGACGTTTTTATCCAAACTGACTTGCATTGCATTCGAGAAACACATTGACATTCTAATCAGTTCTTGCTTTTCATGGGAATCGAACCCATGACCTTGGCGTTGCAAGCTCTACTGTTTGAGCTACAGGAAAGCTGTGTAAATTTACGGTTTATATTAAAATATCAGTAGTACTTTCCTATGTTTTTTGAAAAGTAGTGATAATAGTTAAATTTAACTTTGTATTTCATAATGGAAATGTTTACATTTTAAAGAATATAATAGAAAAAGTTAGTGTTTAAGTTTTAACTATGAAATGTGTTTTTGAATTTGACTTTTATATTGTGATATTTCCATCATCCAAAATTGGGATATTTTATTATACCAAACATTAGTGAATAAAGAACTGGTGTTCCCATGTGTTCAGGAGAACAAAGGCATCATTTCCTGGGAACATATCTGTAGAAATGGAAGTTGCTTCAATCGGCTCTTTATTCATGTATCTTAAATCAGTTGCGCCAGATGCGTGCTGATGAAACGCAGTAAGAGCTGTCAAGTTATCTTGAGTTCAGAAGTGGTTGTCTGGTGTTCGGGAACGCAATCGTACATGATCGTACACTTCTGGGAGGCAATTATATCCAACCATTCTGCAGACAGTCTTTGGCTCAAGCATTTGAGGATGATCAAACCAGCGTTTGAGATGCTGTTCAGTGAAATCGGGTTATCCAATCACATCCTTGTGACCTATTCAACCTATTCGTTCAACAGGGTTTCATTCAAAGTATCAAAGTAATGTTTTTTATGGCCACTTTTCAGAATTTCTGGACTTTTTGGTGTTTCCATCCAGTGGGTTTAAATATACCGTATTTTCCCGCATATAACCGGCGGGTTATAGCAGATTTTACAAACCCCCCAGCTGGGTGCTGGTTATATACGGGAACGGGCTATATCACACATTTATACATGTAATAATATTTCAATATATTTGTTGCATCTCTAAGGATGTGATTGGCTGTGCTGCATGAGGGCGGGCTCTTCTCATCCGATGATCAACACCTGTAGAATCGCTTCTTAAGGGACGAGCTGCTGCACTGCGGGAGACACTTTTTCTTCTGATTCTGACTTGTGTTTGTTTTCTTATTGTTTGAATTTCGCACACAAGCACTGTGTTTTTTTTTTTTTTTTTTTTTTTTTTTTGATTTTTTTTAAATCACCGAGCCTGAACAGTTATGATAATTGACGTCATGCGAGCAACATTCAAAATTTGAAATGTGAACTTACACAAAAAGTTCGTCAATCTACGGGTGCGGGTTATATGCGGGAAAATACGGTGTGTATATATTTTAATGCAGTGTCCCAAAATTCACATAAAAATAGGTTGATGGAAACCTAGCTATTCATTTAACTTCACTCATTTCAAGCCTATTTAAAAAAATAAATGTTAAAACCTTAGTGCTTTGCATGTCTTTGAGTATAAAAAGTAAGAATTCAGAGGCAGTATGTTGTTTTTATAGTGTTTGATGCTTATAATGCATCAGCTTTCCACATAGTCCAAGATCAAGGCACCTAGATTTCCTTACCCAGTGACTTTGATCCTGTAATTTTTGCGAGCTGGTTCTGTGGTTTGTGCACACAAACGCCTTATTGTCACAGTGCTGAATGGCTGTCGTTAGACTCGATGGATGTCCTGTGAATGGGAGGCTGATCCCAGCGCTGGCCTTGGCCTGTCAGTCTCTATTAATCTCCCGGGAGGCCCCGATGGTCAGTCAGTGGCCGCTCAAGGGCTGACCTGATTGGCCATCGCTTCCTCCAACAAACACCCTTTGTGCGCAGACCCACTGGCCTTGTGTGTGTGTGTGTGTGTAGTCACACACAGGTAATCAAACGGCTTTTCAGAGCTTAGTCTGTTTGTACTGTTCTTTCTAACATGCTTTCTCATCATTTTACAACCACAGACAGACACGTTTATTTCAGTTAATTCCCTGACACACTAATTATCCAAATTTTTAGTGTGAATATACTTTTTTTGTTGTTTTTTTTTGCAAAATTTCCCCCAAATGATGAAAGGAAATCTCTGATGGCATTGTTTTGAGTGCTTCGTGTTGACCCATCACACCCTCCTGAAGTCTGTTTTTAAAGAGCAAATGTTCCTTAAAGCTTCGCCAAATATTTTGTGGCATGTTGCATATTTTGGTCTGCATATTTAGTTGTTGCTCTGCGCATGTGCGTGAAACTGTTGACGAGCAGGCTGGAACGGTTCTCTCGACTTTTCATGAGTTTACTTGTTTACTACATTTCTTTTTTTGTACCAACAGTAACCGAAAGTAGTGTTGATGCCATTATACAGCTATGTATCAAATGGAAATGCCACGTATATTTTATTTTATTTAGTAACCAAACCTTAGTATATGACTTCATAACATTATGCACTCAATGTGTTGCCATGTCCTTGATGGAGATATTTTTATACAGATTAAAATATAATCCAAATATAATTAGTGACATTGAATTTTGGTTGGATTAGCTGTAATGTCAAATAAGTAGGTTGATGGGAATAAGCCTGTTTCTCTCATAATTAAGACAAAACCAAGCAAATGGAAACGTTTGAGGCACACATTGGCCCTTTTTCATTGTTCTGGAATGTTCCACAATTTCAACCGTGATAAAAGAGGGTCAGTTTTATTTACTGCATGGTCAAACTGGAACGACGTGTCGACGTAACTGATTATGTAAATGAGTCGATTTTAATGCAATGTGTTGAAATGCTGAAATGGCACATCAGGACAACTGTTACACAGTTTCATCTGAAAAGAAAACATCCCGAGGTGTTCCTACCTCAAACTGATGAGACTTCAGCATATGTTTTTGGACTCTTATAGTGAATTTTTCTATTTGTCATCAGTCCCATATTTAGTGCTTAATGTGGCTGCTTTCACACAGCGTTCAGTTTTAATACAACCTGCAACTGGTGATATGCATGTGGTTATGTAATACATCAATGTGCATTATATACAATGTACTTTCTGCAACCGGTTACCAAGCATTTAACACTGTTGTTGGTTATTTAAAAACTAGGCCTTATCTTTTGTCACAAGCGGTATATTTTGGTACAAGTTCATATGCAGATTAATTACTGGTATTATTTGTTGGAAAATTAACTGAAGGATTTGACTATTTAGTAATTGGACAACAGATCAACCAGGGGAAAAATTATCAGATAATCTATAGAAAAAATGTTAGTTCCAGCCCTTTGTCTAAACAGCCTCATGTGATCGAAATGCAAAGTGTGTGCGTTCACTGCCCATTGCTCAGTCCCGCACCCCGTACGGCCGTAATTGTATATTATCTTGGAAACTGTGAGGTATAGTGTTCCTGTCCGTCGTTCAGCACAATAGTGCTTTACATTTGGTTGAATGAGGAATGTTGCGTCATTGAATGTGTGGCTGTGACATCATTGCATCTCGTTGAAAGGTTCATGGTACGGCGCATTATTGCTTTTGAGTGCATAATGTAATTTCTCAGAGCAGTCAGGCCGTATCATACTGGCTGATTTCACTGTTGTTGTGATGCGTGTTGCATTGAAACTGGCCATTGTTGTGCAATTCTGATAGCTGATCTTAAATGGCCTCGTTCAGCAGCAGACGGGTGTATTTACTAATGCTAAAACTAAACGCTTGAGTTTTGAAACGTTTGTGCATGCAAGAATTTTTACATTAATATATTCAGTATTTTGTCTTGCATTAGGTTGCAGATTTTAAAAAGAAATGTATTTCCTAATTTTAAGGATACTTTTGGCTGAGAATAAGTTTCTGTTTAATGCATTTATTGTATTTAATCCAACAAATTAGTATAAAAAAGCCTACACTGCATACTTTTGTTATGAATGATATCATTATGTAAAAGTTGTACATACAATAATTTTTACATTAATATTCTATATTGAGTATTTTGTCTTGCATTAGATTGCAGAGTTAAGAATGTATTGCATAATTTTAAGGATACTTTTGGCTGAGAATACGTTTGTATTGCTCTGTTTAATGCGTTGACAGTAGAACTCGGTTATGTCGACGGCCTCTGGGTTTGCAAAAAAAGTGTCGAGATACCCGATGATCGAGATAACCAACAGCCAATATGGCGATTTATTTGAAGCGATCAGCATGCTATAAAAATGTACATACACTGTATATGTTTGCTAACAACAAAAGGCATATGTGCAGCAACTAACAGCAGAGATTTACCAGTATACAATAAAAAACACCTTCCATTCTCCATACAAACCTTTAATTATATTCTCCAACATTGCAAACACAATTTCGCTCACCGCATAAAGTCACAACAGGCATAAACGCATTTGCTCATAACACAGTGACACAGTTCTGAAAGTATTGCTCATGCGGTTACTATGGTTTCTTTAAACTCTAAAATGCTTTGTTGCTTTTTGCCTTTAACGGTCTGCTTAACAAAAGCTTCTATCAGTAACGACGTCTTTGTCGATGTCAGTGTGATCTGGGATTTCCTGGACATTGAAGGCGAACTCCTGCGCCTCTTCCAAGATGGCATCTGTAAGGCTTGATTTTTGTGTGAGTTCTTCTGCATCTGCACTGAGTGAGTGAAGCGTCAGTGGAGAGCGACTATACAGACAGTGATGCACGTGCAACACAAACTCAGCGCATGCGCAGTGAACTCTGTACGATCATTAGGTTCGGGGATTGAGATAACTGATGTTAAGTGGCGAATTTGTCCCTCTTTTGTGCTCGAGATATTTGGGTTCGGTGACAATCGATAAGAAAATGCTAAGACAATGAGGGAATTTGCCGGTTCCACTTCAAAAAGTCAACATAATAGGGTTGGCGAGTTAACTGAGCTCGAGATAAGTGGGTTCCTCTGTATTGTATTTAATCCAACAAATTAGTGTAAAAAACATCTACTTATTCAGTCTGACAATGCATATGGTTAAAAAAAAACATGCTTCGAACTCTGCGCTCGTAATCTCTGCTGAATTATGGGGGCCGAACTCGGCTGCTGAGAGGGGTTGAGGGAAAATGACCACAGCGTCAGCTCTCTGTTTGTGTTGGACAGAAGAGATAAGCACAGCCATCCTGTGAGTGTGTGTGTGTGTGTGCTGGCCTTAAGATAACACTGGAATGAGAGTTCAACCACAGCAGAAAGGCCTCATGCTCTCATGAGACGGAGAACGGGGACGGCCCTGTCAGCTACTCGCTGTCTGAAAGTGCTCAGCTAAATCACAGCCCAGGAAATGCCTAATGACTGATGCTTCAGACTAGCGTGGAAGAACCTCGGGGCTCAGAGAGGATGTTCTGTTTCCTGAATCTACTCGCTTGGCTCTTAAATATATTTAGGATCTCACTGAGGAAAAATGTACTAACGTTTAGTTTCCAGTGACAACTTTATAGCGACGTGTGATTAATCAAAATAATGTTCTTTTTAAACACAGTCGTGATTTCTGTTTCCAGTTTCTGACCAAAGAGCATATTGTATTTTTTTTTATTACTTAAAGAGCTCTGTGTGAGAGCTTTCCTGTTGCTCAATCAGTAGAGCGTTGGTGCTTGTAACGCCAAGGTCATGGGTTCGATCCTAGGGAAAGCAAGACCTGATTCAATGTGTTTCTTGAATGCAATGGATAAAAGTGTCTGCCAAATTCATAAATCTAAAGAAATGAAATGAAAATCATCTTGTTTTTTTAGTGTGTTAGGCAAGTTTTTAAAAGTATTTCTCTTGCTTACAATAGCATGTAGCAAATCCTGCTTTTGGATTATTATCGGTTAGTTAATAATGAGGACAATCCTTTTAATCAATCCTGTGTTCAGTCCCCACCATAAGGCCACTAAACCATCTTAACTTGTGTTTTAGTCCATTAACATTTCTTGAGATCTTTTTCTCTGCATTGTAACAGCCGTACCTGAGCGGAGCAAGTGCTTTCTTTGGCAGTCGTCCGGGCCTTTCCGTTCTAGCTCTCCACCCCGCCAGGGCCCCGACTTTACCAACTGAGAGCAATAATATTGTAGCAAGTAGACAATGCATGTATGGGAGATGACCTGTGCAGGGGAGAGTTTCCAAGTACAACACCGCCCCTCAGATGGTTATTGAACTAGACAACGATTTGGACCCCGGAGATCGTCTTTCGACATGAAAAAGCAGCTCCTCCCTGCACAGATGTCTTCACTTCATCTGGTTCTGTTTATGAAACCTGTTCTGCCCAATTTGAAATCACATGTATGGATGTTACGAGCATGACGTGAGCGTCGTCTGGGGCTGCAGATGCAGGGACGGATTCAGCGGTTCTGTCTGGGTGGTTCTGCGGTTGTAGGTGTGCGGATGCGGCGGGTTCTCTGTACGCTGTCTGGTTCTGGTGGGTGGTGTAGTGCTTGGCGTGAACCTCGGGAGAAACCCTGCTTGATAAAATCACTTTTCCGTATGGAACGAGCAGGCTGGCTGTTTGATTTGAGATGCATTTATGAACATAGTTGTTTGTCTATAAACTATGTACAGTAATACCTCGGTTTACGAGTTTAATTCGTTCCAAGAGCTCGTAACTCAATTCTCGTACACCAAAACAATTTTCCCCATAAGAATGCACTAAAAATCACTCGATTCGTTCCACACGACCATAAATGGCCATTTTACTTTTTTTTTGGTTTTACCCTATTAATTACAGTTAAAATTATAACCATAAAGATCTTATAAATACTAATTAATAATTAATTAAACTCTAAAAATACTTGACAATTTACTGTACTTTAGCTTAGAGTCTGATGGCGTGAAGGAGACGAGAGGAGGGTTTTACTGCTTACAGGGAGAATTTCATCCCTTCTTTCTTACTCATCTTGAGGTCATTGTCTATATGCTGTACTGTGCGTATATATTTCACTACGTGAACAATAGCGATCACAATTAATGTTAACAACACGAGGTAAAACCGCTGGAAATCACTTATAAAAGTATCACTGTGGTGAATGATGAACCAAACCGAGCGACACTGAGAGAATGGGCTGTGTGAGAGCCTGTCGTTAGGATATTTCCAGTAAAAATGTGTGTGAAGATGCCGAGTGTTAGGACTTTTCCAAACAAAAATGTGTGTGGGCGAGGGAATATTTTTCTCGCACTCCGATACAATGCTCGTACACCGATTTGCTCGTATACAGAACTGAAGTATGACTGTAATGTGAACAGCAGGCACACCTTCATTGTGTAGTAGCAGCTCATTTCCCCAGTGTGTGGCCATAATGAAAGTTTAAATGAGGCTAGAGTTGCAAAGTTTCACTGTTTACTCGCATGCCGAGTTTTAATGTTACTAAACCAAACCTTCAAATTGAAATTATGGATGCAACCTGAACAAAAATCATTGTTTCCTGATGAATCGTGAATTAATCAGACGTAATTGGATGCGTCAGCAAAACATCCCCCCCCCCCCCCCCCCCCCCCCCCCCCCTTCTGTACAAGTCCGCTCAAGGCAGATGTAATTGGACTGTGCGCTGTTGCATAATTTAGAAGCCTTGGTGTGTATGTGTTTGTCATTAGTTGAACCTGATACTGTTGTTTGCATGTATGTGTGTGTGTGCGCACACACACACACACACAAACATATAGATATGCGGGTGCAGTTTTTGATCTGTCAAACCTATGAATTTGTCCCCATGTTCCATTAGCTTTCCTAAAAATGCAGAAATATTTTCTATAATATTTAACTTTTTGATGAATCTTCAAAAAGACTCTTGAAATCTTGTTTAATTCAATGCTTCACTGAAACACTCATTTTCTTTACTTTAAGTGCTGTCCATCTCTAAACAAAGCGGGTTTTATGTATTTAAAGTTAACCTTTAATTAGCGTGATTACTGACTAGTTGTTTAGTTTCTAGTAGATGATATTTGTTTCTGGATGACATTGATGAATGGGATGTGTATGTTTGACCTTTCCTTTTAAAGGTCATTACCATCCAGACGGCTACACCTTGTTTTATGACTGCGTTTACATGACGTAACGTCCCTGATTTCACGTTGGAGTGTGTCATTTTCTCGTCTGATTATCCCTCGTCCTGTCGCACCACAGGTTTGTGTGTTTTCAGCTGTAATGACACGGTGTTCAAGATGAAGGGTTTTATGGGAGAGATCCTTGTAACTTCCCATGACTCATGGCTGAATTGCAAGTGTCAAGGGGGGAAAAAAAAAATCCCTCCCATTCTGTGACCGGCAGAGCATTTAAATCTTCTGCCACTTAACCACTGGATTTTATTTAACTGCCCAGAACTATTTCCTCCCCTCAATTTACTGCCAGTCTGAGCTGAAGGGGCAGTTCTCATCAGGCCCAGTGGCCTTGTGGGAAGGTTTCTGGGCCGAGGTAAATTACTCCAGCTCAGGAGACAGTAAATGGAGCGGCACCCTCGTGATCGCTCCGGTTACAATGCTTCTACTGTAGTGCCGTGGCCTAACCTTGGTCCTCCCGTTTATTAACGCACCCGTCATCGCAGTTAAGTATTTGTCGTACTTGATTTGTGACATCGCAGTTGTTGGGGTGATAAATAACACATTCCCGCTCTGTTTCGGATCTGCTCACTCCTTCAATGCGGACTGAAAACGAGTACGATTTTTAAATTTTGATTCCTGGGTTATTAATAGGTGTGGATGTTTTGGTTTCTCTTAAGTGTTGCAGGAAGTTTCTGACATCATTATACAGTTTTGTTCTGTATGTAGTCATGCATTAATCATCCTCAGCAAATATTTCCTCCGAAAGGAGACTCTTTTGCTCAGCTGTGCTATGGGTTTGTGACGAAGGACATGAATTCACAAGAGATGACAACTTGCATCTGGCATTCATTACTGACACTGATGCGGAACAGGCCGTTTATCGGGAAAAACTGTCATCGGCTTCACAATTGTTGCTGTTTTTACTCTAGAGAAGCCATGCCAAGTAATGTTTTCCTCCTGCATGACTACCAGGGCAAGACTATTCGATTAATCGATACTGCTTGTTGCTATCTGATTAATACATTTAATTTTTCACTTGAAATGTTTTGCTTTGTTTTTAAAAGGCTATGTTTAAATTAGTGCTGGCACAGTTGCATGCAATTATTTTCTCCACCCTTTTTTTTTCTTACTCTGACTTCCGTTACATTTGTATGATCAAGCTCTTATTCATGGAAATGCTTTTAAAGCATTAAACCTTGACAAGACAAGCGAATGTGCTTTGTGAATGCCATGTCTGTGTGATTAGATTATTTCGCGCTTTAACGAACAATAACACACAATTATGCCATAATAATCTCTGTTTTGACGAGTATCTTCATAAGTGCAGTCTTGCACTCATGCATTTATCAGATGCTTTTATCCAAAGCGACTTGCATTGCATTCATGAAACACATTGACATTCTAATCAGTTCTTGCTTTGCCTGGGAACGAACCCATGACCTTGGCGTTGCAAGCGCCACACTCTACTGTTTGAGCTTCACGAAAGCTGGAATTGAGTCTTAAATCAGTTAAACAATTTATTAAATTAATGTATATAGCGTGTATCCGTGTCGTGCACCAGCGGCAAATCGTAAAGTTACAGCAGCCACTAATTGTTAAATGTTAATTTAGCCGCAATTTAATGTTAATCAAAGAACAAAGGTAACAGAAAACGACTCTCTGCCCTTGACTGAAGAACTTGCATTTCAATCCCTGTACATTTCCTACATGTTAGATGGATAGGAAGGACATCGGTAAATATGATATTTATTACATTCACTTTGTTATAATTTTTGAAGTTCAGTAAATGTAAAAAAGAACAAATTTGATCGCCTTCAAATACGGTTTAATGTTGAATGGCTATCATTTTTTTACAATTAGAAGTAAAGTCAGTTTCAGTTGCTGTGTTAGTATCTGTATTCTGTATTCATAAAAATTACTGTACAAATACTATGTACAGTAATACCTCGGATTCCGAGTTTAATTCGTTCCAAGAGCTCGTAACTCAAAATTCTCGTACACCAAAACAATTTTCCCCATAAGAATGCAATAAAAATCACTCGATTCGTTCCACACGACCATAAATAAACCATTTTAAATATATATTTTTTTGATTTTACCCTATTAATTACAGTTAAAATTATAACCATTAAGATCTCATATAAATACTAATTAATAATTGACAAACTCAAATAAATTCTTGACAATTTACTGTAACGCAGACTTTAGCTTTGAGTAGCGTACAATGCTCGTACACCGATTTGCTCGTATACAAAGTCACTCGTAAACAGAGGCATTACTGTATTTAAAATATACTTTCTTAGTTGTTTTTATATTAATTTGGAGGTTAACTTTTAAAATCTATTAAAAACAAGTTTTTAATCGCAGAATTATTATTTTTGGTCGATTAACAGCACGTTTAAATAAGTCATGTTGATGTTATATATCAAAATGAATTTGGGCCTGTTTTGAAAAGTGCATATCTGGAAGAACATTTTATTTTAGCCTGGATTTTGTATGGGATGGTTTCCCCTGTGGCGCTCGAGGCGGATTCAGAGAAATGTCCACTTGGAAGAAGAGCAAAGTGAGGAAAGATTATGACACAATTATGCCATTATGACACAATTATGCCAGTATTTTAAAGCCCACTCAAAACTTTCATCTTTCTTCTGTCATGTCATACTAGAATATAACAATTAGGATCTAATTGTTAAAGTCTCGTTATACTGCTGGTTATGAGGAGCAGTATGGTATGAAGTTTTATATTTGATTAAAGGAGAAACATGATTAAAACACTACAAAATTTCAGTTCTGTGTGATCTTAGCCAGGTATCCAGATAGGAAGATGTCTGGAAAAGAAACTCAACTCTACACCATCCAAGTTTTTCTTAAACCATATTAAAACAGCAGTAACATGTTATTTACACATGATTCATCAGTCCATGCTGTTATAAAGATCTATACATCAGAAGATATTAATTTGATTGAAAAACAGTAATATTATTACAATTTGAAATAACTGTTTTAATATATTTTAATGGATCCCTGTGACGCAAAGTTGAATATTCAGCATTACTTCAGTCTTCAGTGTCACATGACCCTTCAGAAATCATCTTGATATGATGATTTGATGCTCAAGATTCATTTCTGATTATTATCGATGTTGAAAACCGTTGTGCTGCTGATTTTGTTGTGTGGAAACTGATGCATTTATTTCAGCAAATATAAATCTTTTGTAACGTGCTATTTTTGAGCAGTGTAATCGGCCTTCCTGAATAAAAGCAAATGTAAGTTTAAAAAAAGGGATTTTTTTTTTAAAACTCTATTTGGGTGAAATGTTATTTTTCAGTGGATATACATTTTCACTTGGAAATGTCACATTTTGGGAGCAAATGTCATTGTATTTTGTCTTTGAAAAAGCTCAGGGTTTTATAGCACTGAATGGAAATTTTCCAAAATACACCACTATGATTTGGTGAATATTTGTTTTTTTTCCCTCTCCTCCTTTGACTTTGTAGTGACAGATCAAAGTCTCCTTTGTGCCTTTTGAAATTCACACTTTGCAACCTTGATTTTAAAAACGTGGTGTAAAAAGAGGGAGGTGGAGGTCTGTGTCTGTCTGCTAATGCCGTGACGGGGACACCAACACTGATAGCCTGTAAATTGTCCTTTTTTCCTCTCTCTCTTTCTTTATTTTGATCACCTCAGTGAAGGAGCCACTGTGGAGCTCAGGCAGGTGTGCAGGGCTCAAGCTCTGCTCCAGCTTAAACATGTTTGGCTCTTTTTCGTAGGATCAAAGGTGTTTTTTACAATACATGAGAGGCAGACCAAAAATGACAAGGCAGGACCTATTCGAAACAAGTCGAGATGAGAGAGTAAAAACATAAGGAAGAATGTATTGCAACTTAATGCTTTTTATGCTGTTCAAAAATCTAGGGTCCGTAAGATTTCTTGTTTTTGAAAGCAATTCATACTTTTATTTATCATGGATGCATTAAAATTGAGAAAATTTGGCATTGCCATCACAGAAATAAATTGCATTTTTAACATGTATTCAAATAGGAGTTACAGTTATTTAGAATTTTTTACTATATTTTTGATCAAATAAATGTGTACTTGGTGTGACTTCTTAACATATAGTTCTTATTAAACTAACACTGTTTTATAATATTATTTAATTACAATCGTTAAACTCACATTTTTGTTTATTTGAAACCAATGTAACAGTGTTGGTTTATAGAATAACTAATTTGACTTATAGAATAAATACTGTGAGATTTAGTTTACTCCCAGATTAAGGAGACAAGGAATGTGACCGCTGAAACCCATGTCTTGCATACGTCTGTGTGTAGTGGTTCTTGAAGCACTGACTCCAGCTGCAGTCCACTCTTTGTGAATCTCCCCCACATTTTTTATGGGTTTTGTTTCACAATCCTGTCCAGGGTGTGGTTATCCCTATTGCTTGTACACTTTTTTTTTCTTCTTTTTTTCCTACCACATATTTTCCTTCCCTTCGCCTCTCTATTAATGTGCTTGGACGCAGAGCTCTGTGAACAGTTAATTAGCTGATTAGAGGGTGGCATCAGGTGTCGTCAATATTGAACCTTTTATTCTATTCTTTATTATAATTTATATCCTTTTATTCTAATTCTAATCCAATATAACCCAATATTCTAATTTTCTGAGATACTGAATTTGGGATTTTACTTAGTTGTCAGTTATAATCATCAAAATTAAAAGAAATAAACATTTGAAATGTATCAGTTTGTGTGTAATGAATGAATATAATGTATAAGTTTCACTTTTTGAATGGAATTAGTGAAATAATCTTTTTGATGATATTCTAATTATATATCCTGTATAGCCTTAATATGCCAGTCTCTGCAAGTGTTCTTGTTAAACACAGTCAGTTATGTTTTAAGTCAACATAAACCGTTGAGAAAGAAATCACAGATGTATTATTTATAAAGGATTTGTTCATTAGGTCTTAAATTGACAGCAGCCTATTAAAATCTGCTGCTGTCTGTCATTTTAATGTTAACCAAACAACAAAAATACACTTTTATCCAAAGCAACTTGCATTGCATTCAAGAAACGCATTGACTTTCTAATCAGTTCTTGCTTTCCGAGGGAATCAAACCTATGACCTCGGCGTTGTAAGTGTCATGCTCTACTGTTAGAGCAACAGGAAAGCCAATTTAATTTAATCTATACAGTGATCTCCTATAGTGTTTTTACATTTAATGATTACATGCCTGAATACTGAGAGACCTTACTTGATTTGTAACTCTTAAATGTTATGCTTGTAACATTACGCACTGCTCACTTGTCTTTTAATATTGTTTATTATTACTAGATTTTTTTTTTGATGCTCTGGTATCACAGGCTTTAAGTAATAAATGGAAAGCAAAGTTACATTTATATATAAAATAATGAATAAAATGTATTACTTGACTCAAAAACGATATTATGATCCTAACCGTGATTTTAATGATGCGTTGATAACAATTAGCTTGACATCTCAAGTGATCAGCTAAAACCCGTTCCCTGTCTTTTGCTCTTTTTGCAAATCATCTCGGGGCAGCAGTCCAGCACAGCTGTGAATCTGTCTTCCATGACCTGGCCGAGGATGTCTCTTTGTTTAACAAAGCACACTGAGCTAATGGCATTACAAGCTGCTGTGGTTAATGGTCTCTCGTCTCTTCTGGAATATCTGGCTGTGCTTTATTTATCAGGATGTTGGAGGATGATGGGCAGTGCTCTCACTTGTGGATAGACCTCATATATGTGTTTTTGTTCTTATAAAAGTCTACCGTGGCCCGTCATACGCACCACACCAGCTGTAACCACGTTCGCCTCAGATGAACCTCGTGAAGTAGGACTAGACATTGCCGACACGTCCGAGAAGACTATTTGGTTATGAAGAGTTTGAGTCTGACAGATTTATCTCTGCTTTATTAGGAACTTCTGGTTCTTGCAGTTCACAAACTGTCTCAGTTCACTGATAGCAAAGCTCTCTGCAAGAGGTGGCAGATGTTATGCTAATCTCTAAATGATAAGCGAAGATCTTTTGGTTGTGCTGGAATTTCTTCTGAGCTGGAGGCCCGGTTGGAGATCAGCACCACTTGAAGATAAGACCCTTAAATAGATTTTAGTCTTATCATGTCTAAATTGGTTTTACCGTCTCATTCAAGATTTCACCTTAACACTGTCCTAACCAGCCGTGAACAACACAATGTTTTGTTGGTCATCTTTGGCCTCTGTTTGATTGATTGCATTGGGTTGTAGTGAAATTTCATTGGTCCAAAAAAGATGATTTTAAGGACGTCTGGCTCTGTACTAGTATTGGATTCTGATTTACAGATCTTATTCGGTTTGATTTTTCCATTTGGTTTCCAATTCATTGGGTCATGTTTCAGATAAAATGTCTTTTTTGCGTTTATATAAAAGAAATTCAATTATCAGCCAATGCTGCAAATGATTGATTCTTAAGAGTCACCAACAGAATTATAAATAAGTGACTTCAATGTTTGTGTCTTTTGAAGGATAAATATTAAATATTTTAATTATTGATTATACATATCATTCAAATGAATATTAATTGGAAAATGGAAGTTATGTTCATGTATGCATGTTTTTTTTTCTCTCTCTTCAAATATGCAGTTCTATTTCAAATGATCTGTCAGTTTTCCCAATTGTGTAAATGCCCTAAACCAACCTCAGCCTTATGGGGGTTCATGGTTATTTTCTGTCAGCAGAAGCGTGCTCATGTCATCCCCAGAGCAAACGCTCAACGGTCTGCAGACACGTCCTTTCCTCCGCGAGCTCGGCCCCTTGTGGCCCCCGTCTTGCCCTTGACTGACCCAGCCTCAGTCTGACTCAGTTCTGCACAGCATCTGCCTCAGCTAAATCTCTGATGACGTACATGTTATTTCAGCAAATACGCTTCAATATATCAGCAGAAAAACCTTGTGAAAGTCCATTAATGTCACTTTCATAGTTGAGTCTTGCTGCTGAGGAACAGCCTCTCGTTCCTTTAGTGCAGTGCTTCTCAATTATGTTCTGTTACGCCTCCCCCTAGCAAGAACTAAACATTTCGCACCCCCAACTATCCTATTTCAGAACTATATTATTGTTTCCATGGTGACGCGTCATGCTTGTCACGTGACGCACCGCAGCCACAAAAAGCGCTGTATGACACATGTATCACAATTATTTAGTTTTTTCTTTATTCAAAATATTCACCAACTTGTTGGCTCTGTCAGCAGTTACCTGATCCGAACCTCAGATATGTAGAAGTGAATGAGTTTTGTCGATTAAAATCCTTTATAATGATCATGTCAGCTGATCTATGAAGCCGCCATGTTAGTTTGCGCTGCAATTCAGAGAATCTGATGTGTAGGATTTACAACACGTAAATTCAGTCCCTTCTCCTGAAATACACGTCAGTAAGTGTCCGGTGAAGTGGGAGAAAAATAGAGTGACCTTTATACTTACCAATGCAATGTGTATCTGATATAAATAAAACAACGTGTCAGTTTATAATCGAATGGATTGCCATTTCCTCTTTTATAGGATATTTCCTCTTTTATTCCTCTTTTTTATGTTTTTCACACTATAAATGTATTGTTTTGCAAGTACTTATGAGTATTTAAATGCTTGAAACCTAAAATAAACCTTATGTGGTTGAAAACACTGAATTGTTTTGATATATGACAATGAGCGCATCTGTCTCTGGATCAACGCCAGATATCGTGTTTTGATGAATTTAGATGAATTTAGCAGTTCATCACGTGATGCACTGAATGTTGTGATAGCGTCAGTCAAAGGGTTTATTATCATATTATTTTAATTATCATTTTTATCATATTATCATTTTTATTTCATTTTGTATCAGTTTTGTACGTTGTCTCGATACTTTCGTTCTTGTGCAGATATGAAAATTAATGCAGCTCTTCAATGTAATAACCTTCAGGGAAGAGTCTGGCATCACAATCCACAGTGATTCGACAAACTATTGCAGCCTCTGGCTAAAACCTCACAGAGCTGCTCTAGGGAAAGCAAATACCACATAGAGAGAGAGAGAGAGAGACCTTGATGTTGTTCCTGTACACCACACATATCCTGACCCGACCGAGCGTCTCATTGCTCTGCGCATTTGTGCAGATGATTAACAAATGAACTCGGTCTCACCTCTGTTATTAATCGGAGAGGTGGAGAGTGAGCATAATTCCATGATTCATCATCTTCTCTGGGGTTTCAAATCTTTGCTTACACTTTTGCATATCAGTTTGTACATCAGTTTTTGTCCTCCTCAATCACTAAGCATTAAAGCACAGAAATGGTGAGGTAACTGTTCGTAACTGCTTCGTAAAACAACCCCTTTGAATTTGTTTCATTGCTGGTATGATTTGTTGGTGACTTTTATTTGTTAAGCCTCTAGGAATGTGCTTTTTTTTTTTTTTAGATAAAAATCAAGACGCGAGCAACTTATTTTACATAGTCATTACTGTAGATTTATTCCCATTTTTCTGCCTAGACGTAAAATAGTTGTTACAATAATCAACCAATAACTATTGATTGGGTTCATTCAGTCGTGAAGGCCTGGAGAAATTTTGGACACCCAGTCATGGAAATTTGTTTCTCAAATAACTGTATAATAGAATGAGTTTAATTGATCATTTTGGTTAAATCAATTGTTCTCTTCGTAGGGTGACATCTGGCAAAGTTCCAGTTTGTCCATATTGTGTATTAAACCACATAGCTTAATTTTAGTGACGATATGCTGTGGTAAATTTGCATTTTGATTCTTATTTTATGTGTCATGGAAATTAATATTGGCCTCAAATGTCGTGGAAATGTATTGGTAAAAATGTGAATGAGCCCTGTATTGAGAATCAGCTTAACTTTACAAAAACAAAAAAAGATTTTAAATTCTTTACATTTATGCAGATGCTTTTATCCAAAGCGACTTGCATTGCATTCAAGAAACGCACTTATTTTCCCTGGGAATCGAACCCATGACCTTGACGTTGCAGGCGCCAATCTCTACTGTTTGCGCTACAGGAAAGCTGGGTTGTTGACATCAGTGTATAGATATGCTCAGTGGCTTACGCATGCATGAAATTATTAATATCGTTGTGTTGGAGATTTGCATTTTAGGTTTGAAAGGTAGTCATAGTTTGTATAAAACACAGAAATAATAACCAATACTAATAATGCAATGATTTTATGGTAAACTAATCGATTTCATGTTTTTTTTTTATGCTGCAGATCAAGTAAAGTTTTATTAAACAGTGAAATGAAATCTTAAGCTATTATGTAAAAGCTGTAGTTTAAACCATTCCTCCATGACTCTAATGATCATTAACCAAAACACTAAAGCTCCAGAGAGGAGTTTTTCATAGTTCGTAGTTAAACTACAACTTTTTGGGTTGTTGTGATCACCTTGATGGTTTTATTTTTCTGCTCCATGTAGGAGAATTAATCGTTTATCTGTCCTTTGCATGGTTTTCTTCACAGCAGGGTCAAAGTAGAACATTATCGGACTGTTCCTGAATGTCTGGAGAGTCGGTGTGAGATGATTGCTCTCATACTCATCTGATATAACTAATAATTATTGCCTCCATCAAGCTGGGAGAACCACATGCTGAGAAATGCTGAGCTTGCAGTAGTTTATATTATAACAAGCAGGTGCTAGTGGATCGCCTTTTAAGATGTTACTCTAAAAGGGGTTTAGTTTTATTCCTGTTTCTGATAGAGACTGCTTTTGCTGGGACTATGTGCAGATTTTCTCCATATTTCTCCAGTTTTGTCAGTGCTGAGTACCTTTTCCTCACACGTTGGCAGCATTACTTCATCTAATGAGCTGTGTGATACCGAAAGAGACTACCGTAATTTCCAGACTATTGAGCGCACCTGAATATAAGCCACACACACTGAATTAATAATAGTAATAATATTTTAAGCACAAATAAGCCGCACATGCGTATAAGTCGCAGGTGTGATCTGAACGTTCAGTGCGTAACGTGATCTACTGCTAAATTCAAACGCGTTTTTGCGCGAAACCTGCCGTCGTCATATCACAACAATTCAGTGTTTTCAACCACATAAGGTTTATTTTAGGTTTCAAGCATTTAAATACTCATAAGTACTGGCAAAACAATACATTTATAGTGTGAAAAACACACACTGATGTCTATAAAAGAGGAAATGGCAATCCATTCAATTATAAACTGACAAGTTGTTTTATTTATATCAGATACATATTGCATTGGTAAGTATAAAGGTCACTCTATTCTTCTCCCACTTCACCGGACACTTACTGTCGTGTATTTCAGGAGAAGGGACTGAATTTACGTGTTGTAAATCCTACACATCAGATTCTCTGAATTGCAGCGCAAACTAACATGGCGGCTTCATAGATCAGCTGACATGATCATTATAAAGGCTTTTAATTGACAAAACTCATTCACTTCTACATATTTGAGATTCGTAACATCAAGTAATTGATGACAGAGCCAACAAGTTGTTGAACACTTTGAATAAAAAAGAAAATAATTGTGATTCATGTGTCATGCAGCGGTTTTTGTAGATGACAAGCATGACGTGTCACTGGAAACAATAATGGGTATCGTTCTGAAATAGGAGAGTTGGGGGTCATGAAAGGTTTATTTCTTGCTAGGGGGATGCGTAACAGAAAGTAATTGAGAAGCACTGGTCTAATGAAAGCTTCATGTCGCCAAAAAAACATCACAAAAAAGTGGGAAAATTCCTGTCGAAAGCGGGAAAAATCCACATATTAGCCAATTAGCATTGTTTAAGCCACAATTAGCATTGTTTAAGCCACGAGGTTCAAAGCGTGGAAAAAAAATGTGTGGCTTATAGTCTGGAAATTACGGTATATTCAGTCCTAGTTAACCAATGAACAGTCCACTAGATCAGATCCTGTCTGAAGAAATAAGTGCAAGCGAGTTTGACGTCAGAGTTTGGTTTATTTGAAAGCTGTTTGGAAAGCCGGCATCTGTCGTGTGGTTCATGTAGTCTGCAAATGACATAACAATCTGCCTAATTTGCCAAAGAGAACTGCTATTAATCTGTTAATCTCGTTGACTCCCATGTTTGAACTGGACTCTGGTCTTCTCCAGCCCCAGACTTGCTTGTCGGCACTGATAAAGCGTGCCCAGCTGGATTTGTGGTGGTCTCAGGTGTCTTGTCTCATGGGTGTCGTCGTCTGCCAGTGTTGCCCTGCTAATTAAAGCCACCAGGACTCAGAGGATGTTCTCAGTGACAAGGAAAATTACAGTCACTACAAACTCCTGCTGCGTCCGCATGGAGACTCTGGCATTAATGTCAGCCTGTGAACACGAGCTGCTAGAGAGGAGGAGGATTATTATTTATCATTTATTTATTTAGCCAAGACAAGATTAAAAAAAAAAAGACTGTCTGGCACTTTACATGTAGACGGCTGTCGGTGCGCAGCTTCAGAAGGTCGTAATTGGTCCTTCTCGACTCTGAGTGAGAATAGACTTTGTTGTTGAAATGAAGACGGAGAGTGTGATTTATACATTTTTATTAGCTTTTTCAGAGTTGGCATGAGTCATGATGGTCGAGTATTCATCCAAGAGCTAGCTGTTACGTCAGATTGACTAGTTTACGCTAGTCAATGCTTTATTGATTTTTAAGATTTTATATGATTTTAAAAACATTGTTTTGAAAAATCTTTTATGTTCTACATTACAAGATCAAAATTAATACTAAAACAGTCAAATATATTACCGTATTATCCCGCAGACGGAGATAATCCTCACCCTCATATAGCCCGCGGGTTTTGTGTAAAAAATCGTTGGCATAACCCGCACCTTTATATATTATATTTATATATGTACACATTGTCTACCATTACTGTTTTTTGAAGGACCGAATTCGTCAGTGCTCACACGTGGATGACGAACGATACTACAACTACTACATTTTCACTCACCCGTCCAACATGCAAATTTGTATTTATGCTATCAAGTCATATTCATCCCTCTGCATCCGTTCAAGTTAGTCAACCTGCCTCCACTATATTCCGACTGGCATCCGGCAGATTTGAAGTTTAAAGCCAGGTGCTTGTGAGCCGGATATGCAGTGGTGTGGGTCCTGAGGCTGAATGCCACAATTGTCAATATCGAATGTTGCTCGCATTACGTCAATGAACTGTTCAGACTCGGGACACAGTGCTTGTGCCTCAACTACAGGCTACATACCTGGTAAACGCGAAAAATGTCTAAATAATTTTGTATTCTTGTGAAGTGTAGATTTGAGTTTAAATCATTTCTTTCTCTTTAATTAAAAAAATGGCAAAACGAAAGTCTTACACAGCCGACTTCAAGCTAACCGCCATTGCGTATGCTGAAGTAAATGGTAATTTATAGTTATATATTTTTATACAATATTTAAGTTATGCTTTTCAAACAATGTTATTGCGTTTAAAAAAATGAGTGATTATAGCCCGCACCCCCCTTTTATTAAATCTGGTATAACCCGCGGGATAGATGCGGTAAAATATGGTAAGTTATTTTGAATTGTTTTACAAATGCAATGCATTCCTGTGATTTTTAAAGCTGTGTTTTCCTCGTCATTACTCCAGTCTTGAGTGTCACATAATCCTTGTCTAATTTTCTGCTCAAGAAATATTTCATATTATCAATATTGTTTTTGGTGGTGATGATTTTGATTTGACTTTGCATGTAAAACCCACTTGTATAAGTTATTCATCCCCTTCAAAACACCTCTGATACAGTCACACACCATCAGACAGACATATTTGTTAGTTTTTTCACATCCCATTTACACGAATCGGATGCAAGACATTTGAAGGCTTATTTTAGATGCTTTTTGTAACGGTAGGCGCTCGGCATGAGACTGGCTTTAAAGAATTTAGCTCTGACTTCATGGGTTTGCTTAATAGTTGTTCCATCTGGAGATTTGAAAATACTGGGTTTAACAGTTTCTCACCCATTTACGCAAAGCAACCCCTCAATCTCAGGACAGTAAATTGCCCACCTGCCGCTGCCAGTAACTTCAGCGAGGTGAGATGGGCGCCGGTGCTGTAAATTAACTCCGACTCGACACTTCCTTAGTCATGGTGATTGTTCCTTTCGTTCCCTCTGGCCCACTTTTACTCTTTCATTTGATCTGATGCTGGTGGATCTGTTGGTCTTTTAGGAGTGACCTGTTGCTCTACTGACACGAGAGCAGAACGACAAACCTGAATTAGAATTTTTCTTTTTTAATAGTTTAAATTTAAAAAAATTAAATTAAAAAAGTAGATCTAATTAATTGAAACAACAATATATTAAGTTTTTTAATGATTTGATTTTAATAATCAGAAAGCATGTGAATTAATTAATTGAATTACATGTATTTATTTGAATTACTTATTTAAAATGAATTACTGTTTTTATTTTGCTCAATTTTTTTTAAATACACTTTGATTATCAAAAATCATAGAGCCCTACTCCTACTTTTAAACATATTTTAGCATGTCTTTAATGTGTTTTTGCCATCAGGACTGTGTGTGTAAATCGTCTTAAATTCTACGTTTAATATCTTAATGCACTCGTCATTCCAAAACCTGTATGATTTTCTTTTGTGGAAAATAAATTAAGGTGTTTTGAAAATTATTTTTGTTCATTCAATTGAATCCGATGTTGAACGTTTGGACCCCGAATATGTTCTTCAAATGTATCTTCTTTTCATTGAGTTTAGACAACATGAGGGCAAGTAAATAATTTTTATTGTATGCGTACTATGCCTTTAAGAGTCCCAAGACCATCTGTTTTTTTGTTTGTTTTTGGTGGAAAGGGCAGAATGGGCCCAGATTGTGCTTTTGGACCGCCTATATTCTGCTGGGCTTCCTTAAAGGGTAACATATTTTAACATAACTAAGAAACACATTTTGTTATGCTGGTTGAAAGTCTATTCACATCCTGATTGAGTTAATTGGTCTAAATGTTCATCTGATCATTCGGTCTGAATGCAATGTCCTACCTGTCTTCATATGTAATTCATACTTTCCTGCTGACATGCTATTGCTATCTGCTCCGACAATCCGACAGCTTCCCTGTTGCTCAATGGCGCTTGCAACGCCAAGGTCATAGGTTCAATCCCAGGTAAAGCAAGAGCTGATTCAATGTGTTCAATATAAGTCGCTTTGGATTGAATGCGTAAATGTAAATTGCCTACTATCTTTATGAACTCCAACTATAACTTGCTACCATATAGAAGAAATGTCCTATTTTGGTGTTTGTTTTCTGATGTTCTCCCTGAATCAGGCATGAGTGCTTTGCTGCTGCTTGTCCATATGTGGCCCTTGTTTTAGTTTATCTATAATGGGTTTTTTTTTCAAGTGCTGTACATGTTTGATCTCTTCATCTTGGAGGTTAGAGTATTTTGGATCATGAACCTAAAGCTTTTTTCAAGAATTCTTGTTATATTGCATTTCTCAGTGTATTCTCACCAGGAAATGAAATGACATGTAATTTTCCACCGTGACACAAGGAAGTGGCCAGTTCAATTCTCAGAAAGAGGCGTAGCCGTCATTTGTTTCCAGTGCGTGAGTGGTGTCAAATCGCATGGATTAGCCCATCACAATACAGCAAAACTACAGTTTGCCAACACAATCTCACTCCCAAACATCAACAGAAAGGGCCAAGAAGTGATGCAGTGAACTTCTTTCTGCATGATCAAAGGGTTTTCCATTGTGCAAATGAACCCTCCCAAATTCCAGAGGGTTTGTTTCAGACGATTTCTCAAGGGGTTGAAGGTTTTGGCCGTATCTTCTGTGTTTGGTGGACTTTTGTGAAAGGAAAAGTCACGTCCCAGTCAGCGCATACCTCAACGGTTTCGTCTCAGCCTGGTACGAGATACGCTCTTCCACTCATCCTGTGAGGAGTTGTAGAAAAGACTTGAGGTGCAGGAAAAATGTCTGTCGTATTACAGCCAGGGATAACAGTCATGGCACAAATTATACACTCACAAATCTCATTACAAGTCATCATGGGTTAATGATGATAATCGCCACTTCTGGTGAAGGAATGTGTGCCGCTTGTTCCTGTAACCAGTTTTTCTTTGCTATCAGAAGCGATTGAAACATTAGATGGTTTCTGGAATGACAAATGTGTCAGGTTTTTGAAGTTGTGGTCTGTGACTTGATTTTCATAGCAGTCGCACTGGATTCACGATCAAGAGATGCAGATTTCTGTGGATTCCCACTTGTTGCGTTTTATCTTCTTCTTAATAATTAGTGATGGCTTGATGTAGCAGCCTGGCTATTTGATGATTTTTGATCATTCTGAGATTGTGTATAAAAAGATATTTTTTTCTGATTCAACTTTTATTTCTGATAAGTGTTGCACATTTTATCAAACAGTCGTGTATTTAGATTTTCCGTGTCGTGCATAAAATATGAAATTGTTGTAGAACAGTGTCTAGAAATGAGGTCAAAATGAACTAAAATTGCAGAAGTTTAATACCAACAACTGCAGCAGTGCTCCTATTTGACTTCTCAGATGCTTCTGCGCATTGACCACTAATGTTTCATCAGTAGTGAACAGAAGGACTTGTCAAGTCATGTTGGTTCTACCAAATACTGTGTTTTCCTGCAGATAATCTGCACTGTGATATGGTTTTGTGTAAAAAATCGTTGGCATAACCCTCACCCTTATATAACCCGCACCCATAGATTGATGAACTTTTTTTTGTGCATGTTCACATTTCGGATTTTGAATGTTGCTCGCATGTCGTCAATTATCATAACTGTTCAGGCTCGGTGATTTAAAAAATAAAATCACAGTGCTTGTGTGCGAAATTCAAACAATAAGAAAACAAACACAAGTCAGAATCAAAAGAAAAAGCAGTGTCTCCCGCTGTGCAGCAGCTCGTCCCTTAAGAAGCGATTCTGCAGGTGTTGATCATCGATGAGATGAGAAGAGCCCGCCCTCATGCAGCACAGCCAATCACGTCTTCTTGCATGATTGACAGGTCAGACAGCCTATCAGCACCAGCTGTCAGAGTGATAGTACAAGCGCCAGAGACAGCAACCCTCTCAAGAAAGAAAAACAAAGAAAATACTGCACAAAAAACCTTACGTCCTTAGGGACGCAACAAATGTATTGAAATATTATTACGTGTAAAAAATGTGATTCTAGCCTGCACCCTTATATAACCCACACCCCCTATGAGGTTTGTAAAATCTGGTATAACCTGCAGGTTATATGCAGGAAAATACGGTACAGTTTGACCACAGCTGGTGTCGGGTACCATTTGTCACACCTAACTTAACTTGTCCTTCTGCACAGCTGAGACTTGCTCCTCATATCCAACCCCCTTAAACACCCCGTCAAGTATGTAGTTTCTGTTGCTTTAGCCATTTTCCCCTGAGTCTGCACTGTGAGCTTGCATGTGGAAGATTACTTTGAGGTTAGTGAAGTGAAGTTTCTACTGCTGATGACCCTACGACACATTTGACACCTAGTGTCTCTTCTCTCAATGTGATTTCCCATTTAATTCCCTTCCTCATCTTTAATCTGGAAAAGAAATAATGGATGTCAATTATCAAGTTAATTATGCAGTTATCCTGATGAGCTGATTGTAGTCTTGAGCGTTTTGGGAAAGGGTCAGGTGTTCGGATGACAGAATAACTTTGGTAGGTGATTGAGGCTAAATGTTTTCAAGGGTTAAGGGGAAAAAGCTGATCTCCGGCCCACGTAAAGGTGAACATGACGCTGCTTTAAAGTATTTGCAGACAAGAAAAAGTACATTTGTGCATTTGGCAGATGCTTTTATCCAAAGCGACTTGCATTGCATTCAAGAAACGCATTGAATCAGTTCTTAAAAAGGAAAGCCTGTCTCTCTGCTCTGACGCTTCCGGTTTTATTTAACTGTTGTCCAATATAGACGGTTCAATCAGATTAATAGACTGGGGAGATGCAATGTGACTCGTTACTCGGGAAACTCATGTGACTCAGGAAAACCTAGAGAAAGTTTCTTTAATTTTTTTTTATATGCAGAGAATAGCAGCTGAGGAGACGTATACGGGCAAGCTTTCTCTTTCATGTCAACACAGAGAAGGAGAATCCTTTTTTCTTTCTGCTGCCTCAGTGAATCATTACTGGCAGCGGAGGACACGGACGTTCGCATTGAGTCACTGCTGTCTAAAAGTCCTTGCCTTTTCGTTTTTCTTTTTTTTTTGGCAACAACTGACTGGAAGATGGTTTTGACGTGTTAAATAATACACAAAGTGAGGGCCGAATATTAACTCTCCGTTCATGTCTCTGGCTTGGTTCGGCCTGCAGAGCCTGTTTGTTGGCGAGATGTTGATCGCTGGAGCTCGATGCATTATTCAGTGGCTTGGCTGCTTGTCTCTGCTTATCAGGTGACAGCTGCCAGACGAACAGGTAAATATATCCGATAACAGGGCATGATATAGTGCTGCAAGCCTGGAAGAAATGAAAAGCAAAGGAATTTTGTTGGAGGGAATATGTTCATTAAATGCTGTTATAGATTTATTCCTTTTTTAACTTTCCTGTAGCTCAATCAGTAGAGGATTGGTGCTTGCAACGCCAAGGTCATGGGTTCGATCCCAGGGAAAGCAAGAACTGTTTTAATGTGTTTCTTGAATGCAATGTAAGTTGCTTTGGATAAAAGTGTCTGCTAAATGCATAAATGGAAATATTCAATTAATAGTGTCGCCCAAGTCAAGTATTTCAGTTTGTGCCGATTGCTAAACCTTCCCTGTTTCTTTGCTCCCTGTTGCAGGACGGCCACTGACGGTGTATTAATTGGCCTTTCGACCTTGTGCGTCCCGTCAATGCTTTTCACAAATAATCTTGGTTCAGTCGGGCTCTTTTTGTAAGATGGATGAACCATTGCAGGATGCTTGACAATCTTTGTGTGCCTTCCTCTTCCTGTTACAGGAAAAACAACAGGCAGTTTTTAATGTGAAATAACTGCACTAGCATTTTTAAGTGAAGTTGCTTGGACTTCCAGAACGTCCAGAAAATTCAGCATATCTGCCATTTGAAAATGTCTTTTTTTTCCCCACCTGTGGTCTAATCCATCGTTGGTGCAGGATTCCCATAGTCATGGAAAACCAGGGGATTTTAAAATGCCTGGAAAATCTTAATGTCATGGGAAAAGTCGTGGAAATTCCTAATATAACAATCCTTTTTTTTTTTTTTTTTTTGCAAGATATTACATTTAGGTAGAGTAAAACTTACAATCCTGGCTGATTTATAAAGAAATCATTATTTTGAATTGGATTCATTGGATCTGTCACTGAATTATTTGGATTGTGATGATATGTTTAATCACAAACCGCTGGAAAGGTCATAGGAATTCATTGGACAAAAGTTGTGGGAATACTGAAGGTAGAGCTGTTTGACATTTGTCTTCATGACTGGCTATTATTCCTCCTGTCTTAAAACGGGAAAAGGACAACAAGAGGCTGGTAAACCAGCTGAACCACAATCCCTTGTCAGTCTGCCTGAAGGAAACCGCCCAGATCCTCTGGTGAATTCAGTACAAAGCAGTCCACATGTATGTGAATGAAATGCTCTGAGCTTATGAAGTTGTAAGGAGCATCCGTGAGTAATGAAAAAGCAGTTAGGGAAGAAGTGTATTGTGGGTTTGGTTTCAGGTGTAAACTCCCATTCCTGTTGTACAAAAAGCTCAAATCATTTGCTATTTGCTACAGATCAGGGTGAACTTTCTCACACCAGTAAGTACTTTTGAACTTTGTTTTTTTTAGGGATGCATGACATGTCAGTACCATATTGGTTGGTTATTAGTGATGTATGTATAATATACAATTGTTTTATTTATATATATATACAGTGGAATTCGGTTATCTCAACGGCCTCGGGGGTTGCAAAAAAGTGTCAAGATAACCAATGATCGAAATAACCAACAGCCAATATGGCGATTTATTAGATGAAGCGATCGGCATGCTATAAAAATGTACATACACTGTATGTTTGCTAACAACAAAAGGCATATGTGCAGCAACTAACAGCAGAGATTTACCAGTATACAATAAAAACACCTTCCATTCTCCATACAAACCTTTAATTATATTCTCCAACATTACAAACACATTTTCGCTCACAGCATAAACTGTCACAACATATTCGTGAGGTCATCACGCTGTACTAGATTGCATACTTTCTTGCGTTCTGCCTGTCTAATGTGCTTTCTCAACACATTCAACTTCGTCCCGTCTTTTAATAACCGGGTTCTTCAATCCGTAGTGACGCTGAGCAGAGCACACGTCAGAACAGAAGTTCTTCTGCGGCTGCGCAGCACTGTGAGATTCACGTGCGTTCCACGTGCAACGGGAACTCAGCGCATGCACAGTGAACTCGGTACGATCTTAGTCACGAGTTAACCATGTGAAGTGGCAAATTTATCCCTCTTTTGTGCTCGAGATATCAGGGTTAGGTGATATTAAAGAATCAACGTAACCGATGGAAAAAATGCTAAGACAAATAGGGAATTTGGCAGTTGCACTTCAAAAACGTCGACATCATAGGATTGGCGAGTTAACCGTGAGTCGAGATAAGTGAACTCAACTGTATTTTTTATTAGAATTTATAGTCATATTTAGTTTCTTCTACTTTTTTACAGTAGCATTTAAACAATTGATTTTATTTTGTATGCATTTAGGCAATGTAGTAACAATACTTTTAAACCAGTCTTGATTGCGATAGGCTGTTTTATTGTCATTCGAACTGGGTCATAACCAGAAAGTGAAAGAAAAAGTACCTGAGAATTTTGGAGAAGTTTAGGAAAGACTATGGTCACATTATTTCGGTCACACTGTCTGATAATCAGTTAAAGCGTTTGCCAGCAATGAGCGAACTTTAACCGCAAGAAAAGACTGTATTTTATCTTGATTAACAAATGTTTGCTGTCTGCCGCTTCCCATGTCCCTTTTATGCCAGTTAAATTTACATTTATGCATTTGGCAGACGATTTTATCCAAAGCGACTTGCATTGCTTTGAGTCAGTTCTTGCTTTCCCTGGGATCGAACCCATGACCTTGCTGTTGCAAGCACCAATGCTCTACTGATTGAACTACAATTAAGGGGATGATTGCCTTAATGAGTGATGAAACCCCTGTAAGTACTGGATCATAGTGGCCTGTTTTCACATGTCCTTCATGTTATGGCCCTGTTGTTTGTCTCCAAGCAGACGTTGACAGAGGGATTAATGTGCCTGCTGATGTGATGGTATTTAAAGAAGAGGTCAAATGGCCTGGCTTCAAATTGATGGTGATGCTAACGCGAGACCACCAGTTTCCAGGCCATAGTGTGCCCTTGAGGAAGAAATGCCTCTGGTTTGGCTTTCTGACAGCTGTGGGACAACATCAACCCCAAAGCACAATGCCCACCAGAGTGCCTCCAGTAACCAGAAACGCTCTCTCTGTGGTCCACCGCTTGTGGTCCAACGTGTCACTAATGATGAATGAGCTCCACAAAAACTGACTGTCATGCTGTGTATTGTTTTTGGACTTGTTAGCAGGAATACAACGAAGGTTCTCCATCACGATCATCGGAGTTGCAGATGCTCGAGTTGGGAGCTGCTGTGAAGGCCTCAATGCGACCAAACGGATATTAGCTTTGGCTTCTCCATAGTGGGATTTGAGCCGCAGTTTCGGGTGTTGCCCGCTTTTGCCTCAGGACTGCTGAGTCAAATCTCTCCACGCAGAGGAAATTGTGGTTTGTTCTTGGTGATTAAAAGGTCAGGAATGGGCTTCCTCCTAAGTTGTTTTCCTTCTGCACACCTGTCTGTTTGCAAGACAGCTTTCCATGGTTTTGATGGAAGCCAATTGGAGATCTACGGCCTTCGGCTCTGTAACTTTATACTTGGAGGGATTGGACACCATAACAGTACGTGTTTTTTTTTTTCTTCTTCTGAGGCTACTTCCACATGAATCCGCATATATTGAAAGACAGCATTTTTATTTCAAGACCCTCTCAGCATTGCTTGTCTGCACTGAAATGCTATAAAACCCTTGCATCATCTTACTGAACATAAATAAAATGTAATAAAGGTTCACTGAGAGGACAGAGAACAGACATGATGTTCTCATGCTGTTCTTATGGCATAATCATTTTATTAGTGAAATATCCCACTTACTGAGTTGCTCTCCGAATTGCTATTCCATACATTGTCTAAATTTTGACTACTTCTGGATGTCATCTATGAGTGAATATCTGAGTGAGTAAGATTGTACAAATTAACAGTTATTCAATTGACTGAGTGTATTAAAAAATCTCAATCTTCACAGCACTTAAATGTCTTGGTGAGAAAAAGCAAACGTTGAGGGGGAAAAAGTTGCATTGTCAAATGTATTTGTTTTAATCTAGACATGGCCTGAGAGTTATTAACATTTATGCATTTATGCTTTTATCCAAAGCGACTTGCATTGCATTCAAGAAATGCATTGAATCAGTTATTCAGGTCTTGCTTTCCCTGGGATCTGGGATCGAACCCATGACCTTGGCGTTGTAAGCACCAATGCTCTACTGATTGAGCTACGGGAAAGATTATTACCGGATATTTGAGTTCTGTGTGACATCCTCATTACATGTGGGTACAAAGATGGCCGGAGCCGTATCCCTCTTCACTGTTGAATGATGTTTAAACTTGAGGAATATTGTCCAGACTCTTGTGTTCCTCTGGGAGAGTGGAGAGCTGACGATAGTGATCCCTTCTTTCCTTGCCTATTCCTGCCTGTGTAATGATTGAGGGGTCCCGAGAGAGCTGGCCTGCCCCCTTCACCTTCCGCCCTGATGGATGGGCCCTGGGGAGTGATGCTCAGCTTTTGCACTTATCCTGTCTGAGACCAGTTGCCTAGAGCATCACAGATGCAGTTTTGGAAATATTTTGCAGCGGCAGATTGAGAGATTTCAGTTTGCTGTTCAGGTACAAGAAACAAACGGAGGATGAGAGCACCAACAGTTTTAGCTTAACGTTCTCTAGCCTATCTAGGATATTCACATTGGCAGGCTTTATTCGTTTAATACCGTATTTTCCCTGCATATAACCCGCAGACGCAGCTAATCTGCACCCTCATGTAGCCCGCAGGTTTTGGGGTTTTGTGTAAAAAAAAAAAATTAAAAAAAAATCATAACCTGCACCCAACTGTTTTGTGTAAGTTCACATTTTGAATGTTGCTCGCATGACGTCAATTATCATAACTGTTCAGCTCGGTACACAGTGCCTTGTGCGCGAAATTCAAACAATAAGAAAACAAACACAAGTCAGAATCAGAAGAAACAGAAAAAGCAGTGTCTCCCGCTGTGCAGCCGCTCGTCCCTTAAGAAGCGATTCTACAGGTGTTGATCATCGGATGAGATGAGAAGAGCCCGCCCTCATGCAGCACAACCAATCACGTCTTCTTTCATGATTGACAGGTCAGACAGCCTATCAGCGCCAGCTGTCAGAGTGATAGTACAAGCGCCAGAGACAACAACCCTCGCAAGAAAGAAAATACGGCAAAAAAAACATACGTCCTTAGGGACGTAACAAATATATTGAAATATTAAGTGTAAAAAAATTTGTGACTATAGCCCGCACCCTTATATAACCTGCTACCCCTCCAGAGGTTTGTAAAATCTGGTATAACCCGCGGGGTATGTGCAGGAAAATACGGTAAGTGTGAACGCTGCAATCTGGTGCAAACCAAAACAAGTGGACCGAGACTGCTGAACAAATGGGTCAGATTCCCAATGGTCTCTGGTGTGTTTTGAGTAAAATATGCGCACAAAACCGACCAAAGGCATCTGAACCAGAAACAAGATGTGACCAAAAAAAGAACCGAATACTTAAGCATGTCTGTTTTGGGGTGTTTTGGTCATAAGAGCTAGGTTTCCCATTACAGTTTATATTTTTAGGTTTGGTGTTAAAAAAATAACAGTATGAATGCCAAGCAAACCAAGACTATTCGTAGAATTTTCTTTCTCTGGTGTCAATCAAAAGTTTGTTTGTTTTAGTATTTTAAATAAGTTCTAAAGCTTTATATTAATAATGATAATATTATTAACTATTATATTAACTTCCAGTACTGCTACAGACACGGATGTTGATGTAGACATGCAATGCAATGGCTGATTGAGTCGTTTGTAACGCCCTGCAAACATGCAGTGTTGATGCAGTAATTATGAACACTGGCTCTTGAATTTGCATGCTGCTCTTTCTCAAGTTCCTGTTCTGACATGAACCTTCCCCAATCCACAAAGGCATACGTTCATTTGGAGACATTATGAATTTAGAGAGACAGATGGAAACGCGTTTGACGTTTGTCTGTGGAAATTGGAAAGACTCTTCTGTGTAGTAATGAGAGGGGTTTCTGTTCCATTCTTGTTTAAAAAACAAAACACTACCATTAAATAGTTTTAGGTTCGTTTTTTTGTTGTTGTAATGAATACTTTTATTCAACAAGGACACATTGCATTGATTAGTGACAATAAGGACATTTGTAATGCTGCAAAAGATTGTCTGTATCAAATAAACTCTGTTCTTTTTAACTTTCTTTTTGTCAATAAACGTTTCCTCAAATCATCATATTAGAATGATTTCTGAAGGATCATGTTAGGATTAATGATGCTGAAAATTACATCACAGGAATGCATTACGTTTTGAAACGCATTAAAGTAGAAAGAATTTTAAATTGTAGTAATATTCCACAATAGTGCAGTTTTTATTTATGATCAAATAAAAGCGGCCTTTGACTTTTTCAAAACATTAGCTTTCAAATGTTTGGGGTTGGAAAGATATTTTAGAGTTTAATATTATGAACTAGTTTAGTCGCCCATTGCGATGAGCCTTAGCTGTGAGTAGATACTTTTGGGAGTTCTGGATTTCTGTTTTAAGGGTTTCAAAATCATTTTAACCAACCTTTTTACTTCCAAAATGAGGAAGAACGAGAGGCAAGATGTAGGAATGTACCATCAAACGCATGCTTGCAGAACCACAGCCAAATACACAAATTCTCTCAAGACCGATAGGGTGGCGCTTGTACCCTCAGGATGTGTCCATTCTGTGGACGTTCATCCATGTTTCCTCTAAGCTTTGTGTAGTCACACATGAGAAATGAGCTTGGCTTCGTTCTCACCTCTCAGTCATGACTCTGTGCCCCTCATTGAATTCAAGTGTTGAGCTTGGGCACAGGATCAGCGGTGCACTCTAGTATCCCAGCATGCACCAGGTCTTTTGTTTTTCTCCCCATGCCATTTATCCTGCATGACTGTGCTAACCAGCAGAAGGCTGAATGCTGTCTCCAAGGAGGAATAGCTCTGCGGATAGGCTTGACTGACTCAGCCCACATTCCTATTGGTAAATCAGTCCCTCAAGTTTCTCACTTCCCTGCACTTAAAAATAAAGGTTCTATTTGGAATTGATGGTTCCGTGAAGAACTCTCAACATCCATGGAATCTTTCCATTGTGCAAAAAGTTCTTTACACTAAGAAATAAAAGAAAAAAGAACTGTTAACTGAAAGGTCTTTTGGGGGGAACCCAAAATATGTAATCGCTGCAAAGAAACCCCTTTTGGAAACTTATTTGACCCTTGACAAACCACTCCCAAACTGTAGACTGCATGCATTGGGAATGGAATGTGTAAGAGTTGGGCTTACTCTCTCGATCTCGTACCCCGCACCCCCCTTTCATTCTTTCACTGTCTTTTGAGAAAGAAAGAGGTTTCGGTCTATCTCGTTGAGGATTCGGCATGGGGTTGACTCACGCGGGGGGAGGGTGGGGGGGATTTTGGCAAGAAAGCAACAAGTGTTCGGCCTGAAAGAAGCTCATTGTTCCTCTCCGTGGAGAGACTGTCCCTAGGTCAGCAGCCGTCAGCACTCAGCCCATCACACTGGAACGACTGGAAGCCGACTAGACGGGCTCCAAATCACCCCACTGACAACTGCCGCTTGGTCCTGCTGTAAACGAGGGCCGCGGCTCAACGACTAATGGTGGTCGTGCGTATGTTTAATGTCATCTTGCTGTCATTGGGTTTTGTTGAATGTTTGAGCTGACAGAGCCTGTTTTTGTGGTCAAATCTAAGCAAGTTTTATGCTTTTGATTCTTGCTCAGCAGCAAATTCAATGAGTGTTTCCTGTCATTTTCTTTGAAAGAAGTTGATGGCGTTAACAGTGGGATAAATTAAATTGTTTTTTTTTTACTTTCCTTAAATTTTCCATCATTCCGCCAATTAAGGAATTTTCCAGCTTGCCATTTTTGCATAATTGAAATATAGTTGGGTGTTATGCAACTTTTGAAAGGGTAGAGAATCTCCAGATCAAAACGGGCAAAAAAAGGGGGTTCTATTTCCTTTATTTTATATATAAATAATTTTTTATTATTCATTTTTATATTTATTATACATTTATTTATTTATATATATATATATATATATATATATATATATATATATATATATATATATATATATATATATATATATATATATATATATTTTTTTTTTTTTTTTTTCATTTTTATAAATATAAATAAGATGGTTTAAGTTAATATTTAAGTTATATAATAATTAATAAATAATGGGGCCCATAATCGTTTTGTGAAAATTATCAAAGCTGCTGTTGGCTGGCAGATTTAAGAAACATTTTTGCAGAGTAAGAGTTAATACGTTTTAAAATGCTTTTTATTCTTGTAAATAAGTATTTTTCAACTAATCATTCTAATATACTGAGTTGGTGCGTAAGAAACATCTTTTTATCAGTTTTGAGGTCTGCTTAATATTGTTTAATGTGTTTTTCTTTAAATAAAAGTTCAGAGAAACAGCATTTATTTGAAATGGAAATCTTTTGTAACATTTATGTCACTTTTGATCAGTTTTTCCTATTCGTTACTCACTAAATGAATGCAATGCCACTTTGCTACTTGTATGCACAAATTTAACGCATACTAATATTTCACTGTACACTGCAACATTTAAAAGCGCATAATGTATTTTGAACTGATTTATTAAAACGGGTCAATATTGTCATTTTTACAGTAAAACAGCTATTAAAATATCCTTTTTAGTCGAATCAAGTGGGCACATTGCAAATAATTGGGATTAAACTGCAAGATTACACTTAATGTTCAATTAAATCACAATCTGGTGGTTATGTAATCACGCCAACAAAATAACATTGACTCTATCATAAATATTTGAGGTTTCTCAGCTCTGATGTGTGTGTTTGTGTGATAATAGTTTGCGTACGGATCCTGCTGACCTGAGTTAATGCTGTGCAAGCGCTGTGTTTTTATTGAACATGAGGCCATTATTGGATGGAGGGGGAAGGGATGCCCTGTTTCCAAAAATATATATCTGATCGTGAGTATCTATTGATTAATGATGCATCTCTTATCAAGCACTTCATCCTAAACATTCCTCCGTAGTAAGAATAGATAAATAGCAACTTTAAATGGACACAAAGGAATGTTATCTCAACTTAACTCATATTTACAATTCATAATTTGCTTATGGCATGTCCCCAAATCTTTTGGCAGGTGGGTGGATAAGCATTCATCTCTGATTGTAACTAGACTACCATGTGGAACTCATGGAAGAAGGGTGTGCTCTTCTGTGGATTATTAATATAACTTTTTATTCTCTCACACGTCCTCAAGCTTTTAAACCGAACCGCGAGGAACGCTTTGGTCGCAAGGGCCAGACCACGAGGAATGTTAATCCTTCTACACAAACAAGCTGCTAATCAGATTTAACAGGGCTGTGTTTGGCTCAAAGCCACTCCCTTCTCACTCAGACCTGGATGAGGTGAAGGGAAAAAATACTGGATCCCGATTGGCTGAGCAGGCCTGCAGCTCCGACCTGATTGGCCGAGCAGGCCTGGCCTCATCTGCATGAAGTGTTGTTGTCGTACTAGTCATGTGTTCTTTCTAAATCCTTTGTTAATAGGAAACGGCACACATATGCATTATATATTCTACGCAGAGCCAGAGGAGCGAACGTGAACGGGTTACATGAAGCTAGAAGAATGTGGGGAAAAAGTCCCAGGCAGTGTGTGTGTGTGTGTGCTTTTCCGTGTGTTTTCAGAGATTGGAGTGACTGATGGAGACCCAGATGTGTTATACTGTTGCAAGAAAGTGTGACATTGGTCTTTCTATTAATGGAGTTTTTAGCTTTTAACACACACACACACACACACACACACACACACACACACACACACACACACACACACACACACACACACACACACACACACACACACACACACAGCCATAGTGTTTTCATCTACAGAGGAACAGGTGGTCTCTGCTGTGCTGCCATTGAGTCAGGCTGATTTGATAGATTAAGAGATTTACTTTTTACAGAGATTATCCAAATTAATTGGTTAGTTAGCCCAACGTTTTCTTGTCCTGAGGAAACAAAACTAATTACCACTTAGTTGACCAGTGCACAAAACATGCTTTATCTTGCACTAAATTAGATTTGGTCACATGATGCTCAGGGAAATCAAGAGTGACAATGCTTTAAGGAATTACATCACTTTGTAGGGTTTTGTTTTCTTTCTTTCTCATTATTATTATTATTAATTGATATATTTATGGATGAATTACTATCGATTGTAATTTGCAATATTTATTCTTAATAATAATGATAATGATGATAATAATGTTAAAATATCACTTTGCTTATTTAGTGATATTAGATAATCATGCATGTAGTCTTTTTCTATGCAGTACTACTGAACTACTAAACCTTTTTTTAATTAGGTAAAATTTCTAATCTTTTCTAATTATATAAAATAACAAAGTTGCCCACAAATTTGTCCAACCGTAAAACCTGTGGTTGTTTTGAATGCACCTGTGTATTTGTTTGCATGGATAAACGCAAAATATCATGAGACCCCGTGCAAGAGTGGTCATGTGACTGGTGTGTGTTGAAGCGTGTCAGGAAGCAAAATACACACTCCTGCGAACAGCAGCTCAGACGGCATCAGGATTAGTCTTCCCGCCTGAACGCTGATCAAAACCAGTTCTGGTCCCGTCAGCAGGGGTTCTGCTCAGCCGGCCTGTTGATCAATTCTTTTCTCACAACTGCTGTGAATGAAGTTATGTGGAAAACATTTCCGTAGTATTCATTTACTTTTACACTTATGCATTTGTCAGACGCTTTTAACCAAAGCGACTTGCATTGCATTCAAGAAACACATTGACATTCTAATCAGTTCTTGCTTTCCCTGGGAATCGAACCCATGACCTTGGTGTTGCAAGCGCCACTCCTCTACTGGTTGAGTTACAGGAAAGGTATTCTTGCACTAATAACCAGCGGATTTCTTTTTTGTTTCTTACGCTGAGATAGCGTTTCTAAAGTGATAATTCACAAAAGTTTGCTATAGTTGTTCTATTAGCTTTCTTATGATTATGTGAGGGGTTGTTATCGTGGTTCTGTGAGCGTCCCGTCCACCGCAGGGGGTTAACAGCATCCTCGCCGTGAGCTCGGGGCCAGATCTGCCAGCTGCCTGCGGGGCACACCATCAGGATGCTTAAAAACGTTTCTATTCTGGGATGCAAGCAGGCTGTTTATAGCTGGACATGATCTATTTCCATCGCAAATTCACAGTTCTCTCTGGACCGAGTGGAGAGTCTCGTGGTGCTCAGCATTTTACTTTAAGATGCTTGGATGCATAAAGAATTGATGGAGCTTGTGAAGGTTTAAAAATCTCAAGAAAGGTTGATGCTTTTAATGCGTCTGTAATTTGAAGGCCTAAAACAGGGATGGGCAACTTTGATAGTGACGAGGGCCTTTTTCCTCCTTCATACGAAGGGACGAGATTAATCCACACTCACCTTTTACTCGTCTTACTCCATTTACTTATTTTTAAGGGAAATCAGTGTATAATTAATGAAATTTGATGTACAACAAATGTACAGATTTAGAAAACGTTCTCAACTAAACCTCAGAGAAAAGTTATTCCCATAATCTAGATCCATCTATTAAAAACAATAAAAAACACTTTAATAATTTAAAATGAAAACCAAGCTCTTTAGAAAATAATACAAAGAGTCTTTGCCTCTGTAATGTAAGATATTACACATGAAATGCGATATGGAGGATGATCAGAGGAGTCGAAGAGGAGTCGAAGAGGAGTCGAAGAGGAGTCGAAGAGGAGTCGAAGAGGAGTCGAAGAGGAGTCGAAGAGGAGTCGAAGAGGAGTCGAAGAGGAGTCGAAGAGGAGTCGAAGAGGAGTCGAAGAGGAGTCGAAGAGGAGTCGAAGAGGAGTCGAAGAGGAGTCGAAGAGGAGTCGAAGAGGAGTCGAAGAGGAGTCGAAGAGGAGTCGAAGAGGAGTCGAAGAGGAGTCGAAGAGGAGTCGAAGAGGAGTCGAAGAGGAGTCGAAGAGGAGTCGAAGAGGAGTCGAAGAATGCATATCATTCTCCATCGTTTTGATTTTGGTTCACGCTCATTAGTGGTTAAGTTTACTTTGAACACGGAAAAAGAAATATTTCCTTTAGGTTTAAAGATGAAGCTGTGCGTAAAGATGGAAGTTCATTCAGAGTTTAGTGTTAATCAGGACAGTCCCACAGGCTCAGGGAAAATGATAACAAGTGTCGGCTAAAACATGAAAGTAACAGTTCTTCCACTCTCCATGACTCTCATACCAACTGTCCCAAGCACTCCTCTCTCTACCCTCTGCTCCCATTCTCTTTCCGTTTTTAATGTTCTCAAAGCAGCATCTCTCTGTTTGCTGCTCTTCTCTCTTCTCCTCAGAGAACTGATCAGTGCTGGTTTGATGTCAGATGGAGCAGATGCTTTCATCGCCTCGCCGGCAGATGTGTCCACCTTGTTGTCCTCATTTTGTTTTTAGCCTTTGCATTTGCTTCATGTATGTCATGATTATTAGTTCAGAGATTTTACTGTCTAACCTATTATTATTATTATTATTATTATTATTTGAGAATTATAATATCAGGACTCCTGTTTCACTAACCAGTTATTATTGCATTTACATTTATGCATTTGGCAGATGCTTTTATCCAAAGCGACTTACATTGCATTCAAGAAAGGCATTGAATCAGTTCTCGCTTTCCCTGGCATCGAACCCATGACCTTGGCGTTGCAAACACCAATGCTCTACTGAATGAGCAACAGTAAAGCCTATTATTGCTATACATTAATTTAGATGACTAATTTGGCAAAGTATGAACTCTCTATCTCTAAATCTATGCTTTCTTAATAGTTTGGAGTCTCGGTTGATGCTGGTTTCTTTCATAGAAAAAATTATGGGTTATTTTCCTCTAGAAATGCCAATTTTGATATAAAAAACGCTTTTTCGATCCTCTTGTGCACAGAAGCCATGTTTTCTAAAGCACACTGGCGATTAACCTACTTTTAAACTGTGATTTGTTTATCTGACAACTCTGCCATAGACTTGTGAACAAACCCTCACCCGCTTCTGTGGAGTAAACCGGTTACTACATCACCACACTGAATGAAGCATTATGGGTGTGTGTGAATCATTGAACTCTCTAACAGAAACAGTGTTGTAATAGTTTCATAGATAGAAATGACTAATAGGGAGATGAATGTGGGTGGAGATGTTACTGATAAACAAAATTGAGGCTTCTTTGTCTGAATCACACATTCAGTCTTTGTTTGCCTGGAGTAAAGACTAACTTATTAAATGGATAGTTTACCCAACAATGAAGTTGTTCCAAACGGTATGAGTAGGATCAGTCAAGAAAGTGGGTATGCGTGTGTGTGTGTTTGCTCAAGATCTGCTTCAAGTCATTAAAATGACATTATGGTAGTTTGATTGAAGGTGTATGTGACACTACAGATTATATACATCTGGCTATGTGAGGCTATAGTTTACATTGATGTATTTGGCAGACCAAAGCGACTTGCATTGCATTCAAGAAACACATTGACATTCTAATCAGTTCTTGCTTTCCCTGGGATCAAACCCATGACCTTGGCGTTGCAAGCACCAATGCTCTACTGATTGCGCTACAGGGAAGCCAATCGTCTTGTTATAGTTTGAGTGAATCCTGGGAAGCACGTAAATGTCACGTCCTTCTGATTGAACACTTAATCGCTCGCTGTATAACGCCAAGATAATTCAACTTCAGGGATTTCAGTCTGTCCAGTATTGAAGCATAAGTGATTATGAAATAAGTTTCTCCTGCTTTGCTGTAAATGAAAGTGACAACAGGCGCTCTGGAGAGGCAACAGTAAGAAAAACCACAAAAAGGGAATGATTTTTCAGGTTGTGGCCATAAACAGTTCTCTCATTTTTCTTCCTGACTGATTTGGCTTTACTTTTGTGTTTTGTTTAGGGTTATTGTCTGTAACATTAGGCAGTTCCTGCAACGCAATCAGTATTATTTTGAATCCACCCCTCGGTGTGTTGATGAGTTTGTTTCCATTGACTTGACACATAATTTTGTTCTTAACAAATTATAGAATGTATATAAATAAAGATTTTGAAATTGAGTGTATCATTCATCGAGATCCAATTATTTATATTTTATAAAACCTTTTTTAATTAAAATTCTTTTTTTTTAAAAATAAACTATTTTTTTGAGTGCTGTATATTTTAATGTTAGCCAAACAATTTCTTTATTTTACATTACATGTAGCTAATAAATTAAGCATTAATTAAGCTGAAATAAAATAAATTGTTTAATAATAAAACAAAAATGATAACTTCCAACAATAAAAATGCCGTGCGATTCATTGAAACCTCCTTTGCCTCTCAGTGTTTGACATGAGACGGGTTTAACATGACATTGGACGGCTCTCTTTCCCTCGTAGGAAGAGGACAAACCTGCTCTGTCTCTCTGCGGTACAATGTTTCCTCTTCCTGCTCGCTTGCTTATCTCACTCTCTGTCTCTCCCTGCATCACTCCTCTCGTACAGTGTGTGTGTGTGTGTGTGTGTGTGTTTATAAGTGCTGTTTGCATCGCGTTTTGTCTCATGTAAACTTAGATGTAACTTCTGCTTCGGTTTTTCCTCGTATGATTTAGGACATCAAAACCAGCTGCTTCCTTTAACTCCAGTTTCAAACGTTTTAATCTAGTGACTTTGACGCTCTGTTACTACATTATTTCACAGACATTTTCTCTATGGAGGGTAAAATCAGCAAAACGCTTGTCTGGGTCAGTCATGTGGTGGGAATTTGCCGTCTGTCTCTGCGAGGGAGGTGTCCTACTAACATGGGGTTAACGCCGCCCCTCTGGACGCACCACTGCATTAATCCAGGTCAGAGACCAGTTGAACACATTGATTTCCCGCGGGATCAGCCTCTGTCAGAGGTGAAGGGTGCATACGCAGGAATGTGCTTGCTCTGCTTAACTGCGTTTTTAAACCAGCTTAATATGACACACTGACCTTTCTGGTGCTTTACGAGGTTTTAATTATCTGAACGTTAAATGGGATATACTGTATATCCATCTTTGAAGTATTCTAATGTTAGGTTTAATGTTAGCTTTCTTGCACCAAAAACATTGCAAGATTTAGATGACTATTTTCCACCCTTGTTCAGACCCATAGAATTTAACCGCCTGGTTTTGCTACTGTACATTTAATACTTCTGCATGCACAGAAACACACTGTCGTTCGTCAGGACTGGACAAGTTGCTAAAAGCGAGTGGCCATATTTACATTTATCAGACGCTTTTATCCAAAGCGACTTGGATTGCATTAAAGAAACACATTGACATTCTAATCAGTTCTTGCTTTCCCTGGGAATCGAACCCATGACCTTGACGTTGCAAACACCAATGCTCTACTGTTCTACATATCTTCATTTATTTATTAGTATTAAGGGTATTAAATGATTAGGTATTAAAGCTTACAAACTCAGTTTGTACTGTGAAAACCATTTTAAATTGGATGTTGCGTTCCCATGGAAAAGGTACTTTAAATAATTTTATCCTAGAGTCAGGTTTCATATTAATAAATTTATTTGAACTTCTTTATTGTCAAAACCTTTTCTAGTCTTGAGACGGCGCATATTGTCAGAATATAGAGTCTCAAGGATCCATATTTGGTTGTTTTGATGATTGATAGAAGTGAATATTTGGAAAAGCGCCAAACTAAATTTTATAGGAACTTGAATTTTTGTGATATCGACTTAAAATTTTATATCACATATTGATCGGCATATGGGTTTGATTTTATATTTAAAAAAAATTAAACATTTTATATAAAATAAACATTTAGCACAGTACATTTGCTTTATAGTAAATACACTTTTTAATGCTTTCATTTTTTTTTAAAGTGCAAAAATCTGCTTAGTGAATTACAACCATCAGTTCAGCGCATTTTTACTTAAATTATTATTATTATTATTATTTTCTTATTTCATTTGTTTTTAATGTATATGTAAATTATAAAATTACCTATTATTTATTTTATGAAAAATTATATTTTTATCATGGCCAATATAAAAATATTACTATCCTATTGTGTTAAATATCAATAGTCAAATTAGTTTTCCATGTTAAATCAGTTATGTATATTTGTGTATCACAGCATTATAATGTACTGTATGAATATGGTTTTTGAGAATACTATGCATTTGAGATGAAATGAGAGGTTGAATCGTTCAAGGGAAGTTTCATTGGTGAAGCATTGGTGTTTGCAACGCCAAGGTCATGGGTTTGATCCCAGGGAAAGCAAGAACTGATTCAATGTGTTTCTTGAATGCAATGTAAGTCGCTTTAGATACAAGCGTCTGCCAAATGTATAAATGTGAATAATCTTGCATTAAGCGTCAAATAACATTCAAATACCAAAGTTGAACACAAGTCAGTAATATGATCCTGATATATTGTGCATCACTATTATTTTAGCGAGTCTTTTTGTCTCATTGAGGTAGTTTGGGTGGAGCAGAACTTAAAGGGAAAGTTCACCCAAAAATTAATATTCACTCATCCTCGAATTGTTCAAATCTTTATGATTGTCTTTCTTCTGCCGAACACAAGATATTTGGAAGAATATGGTTTGCCAAACAGTGGATTGCGTTGAGTTAATGTACAATGGAAGTCAATGAGGTCCATCAACTGTTTGGCTTCAGTATATCGATATGAAACCCGAGGCCTGCTGTGGTTATAAGTGATTGGTTTTGGTTTCTCTTTATGGAGATTGATAAGCAGGAGTCTTGACGGCCAAGAACAGAGCTGGGCTATTAGCATGCTAATTGCGCTCGAGCAGAGATGAACACTGACCTTGTGGTCTTTCTGGCCGTTCTTGCAGATGGATGCTGGCCGGAGTTGTAGATGCAATCCTATCTCAACACTCAGGGCTGTCGGTTTGCTATGTGGAAATGTTTAGTTATACGTGGTGTGGTGAGCCGATTAGCCGGTTTGCGTTCTCCACTATTGTTTCGTACTGATGAGAGCCTATTTTTGTAGCCGACTGGTGAAGGCAAGCATCGCTGTTATTATTATTGCTGTCACAGGTTGATTTGAACGAGGCGTTTTAGGGAAGATGGCTGTATAGGATGGAACTAGCCATGCTAAAATCGTGTTTCTGATTCCCAGGGATGCATAAACCGATAAACGACTCCTTGAATGAAGTGCATCTCCCTCATATGAAAAGTTAGTAACCACACAGAATATCATAGCAGCCACATTTCAATGCATATCACTCACTTAAAAAAAAAATCTGGTCTCATTGTCATCTAATTCCACTCAGAAGAAAAATGCTTTCTGGTGTGTGAATTGGGATGTGGCTGCAGTCCCATGTGTTTCCAGTTATCCTGGGAGTGATCGTCAGGTCGGGTCGCCACAAGCTTGACCGAAATTCTCCACTGACATGTTTTATTATGCTTTTTCTCCACTTTGAGATGGAGCTATGAGCTCATAAGCTTGTACTTGTCAAGCTGTCTGGTGATTTGCATGAAGCCTGTGATAACCTGTCGTCGCCCCCTGCTGGTAGGATTTCACCACTTCTTGCGTACACACATACTTCCCTGCAAATGTAATCTATGTATAATATGTGTGTGTGCATGTATGCATCTATGTGTAATGTGTGTGTATCTATATATATTTATATCTATATGTGTGTGTATGTGTGTGCAAGATATATGTGTGTTATGTATGCATCTGTGTAACGTGTGTGTGTGTGTGTGTGTGTGTGTATGTATTTATATCTATATATGTGTGTGTGTGTGTGTGTGTGTGTGTGTATGTGTGTGCAAGATATATGTGTGTTATGTATGCATCTGTGTAACGTGTGTGTGTGTGTGTGTGTATTTATATCTATATATATTTATCTATATGTGTGTGTATATACGTGTGTGTATATATATATAATGTATGTGTATATATATATATATATATATATATATGTATGTATATGTATATACGTATTAATGTGTGTATGCATGCATGCATCTATGTGTAAGATGTATGTATGCATCTGTGTAATGTATTTGTGTTTGTGTGCATCTATGTGTAAGATATGTGTATGTATGCATCTGTGTAATGTATGCGTGTTTGTATGCATCTATGTGTAATATATGTATATATGTGTGAGTATATCATCGTATTTCACCACTTCTCGCGTACATGCACACTTCCCTGCAAATGTATTTTTTAAACCCTGCGGCTGAAAGAATCTTTCAATGTGTAGAAGCATCACATGTGAGCTTTCCAGCTCTGGAAAACCGTAATGTGTGAATAACTGGAGTTTAAGCACCAGCAAGTGACCCGGCTTCCTTGAATGTATCGGGTATCAAGGTTTTTGGGAAATTTTCAAATTCCACCGCGATATTTCTCCAGTTGCTCCACACATGTTTGTCCATTTGTGGAAAGCGGTGACAGGTGACATGTTTATGGTCCTCCGCAGAAGAGCGTGATGATCGCAGCCTGGATGCAAGGTTTGACTCGACTTCAGAATTCCTCAAATTCTAATGGATAAGAGATGAAAGGCTGCCATCCGCCCCATAACTGATTCATGAGCTCCAGACGGTGCGTCCCTCTCGATGCATGATGATAAAGCTGGGATGAGTTTTCTCCAGCAGGGTTTAGAGTTCCAAGGTCAAAGGTGGGACGGCGGGGGGGGCGAACAGTCAGGCGTATGTCTCCTTTTCATCAGCAAACCCTCTTACCGCGCTTCAAAGACATTCTTGTGTGAAGCTGGAGAGTGTGTTCTGCTGTCTTCCCTTGTCTGTGTGTGCTGGATAATTAAACTTTATTAATTCTAGTACAATCCAGCATGTTAAACTGAACAGATCTGCTTCTAAAATCTGATTTTTCAAAGATATGATCTATTATTTTACTTGCCTTTATGCATTGATCAGACTTGCTTTGCATTCAAGAAACGCATTCACATTCTAATCAGTTCTTGCTTTACCTGGGAGTCGAACCCATGACTTTGGCGTTGCAAGCGCCACTCCTCTACTGGTTGTCTGTCTAGCAATGGCCTGTAACTGTGTGTAAATTGACTATAATGCTAGCTGATTATTCCTTTATTAGGGCTTTTGTTACCGATGGCTGGAGTTGGTACACACTCGACCTGACAGGAAACGGCTCTTTGTGTTTTGAGGAAACACATGGTGACTCTCCTGACACTCATTGTTCTGGTTGCCATGGTGTTTGTTCTCTTGATGTTTGAAGTCACACCTTTCGCACACACATTCATGTTTCAGGAATTAGAAACCCAAAATGTTTTCCCTTATCTATTTATTATGCTCCTTTGTTTCCCTCCACTACATTGGAGTCTTTTTTCCCTTTTGTCATTGGAGGCTTTAAGACATCAAGGCACCTTTTTGTTTTCTAAAACGGCTATTGAAGCAACACAGATTGGGGAAGAAAAACAAAATGTTTGTTTGCTGCAATATGAATATAAGAAGACCCTGATTAGAAGATGACAATATGTACCTTTTGGAAGACCAAATCTTGTCTAATTATAATAAAAAAAAACAAAATGTATGTTGAAACTATGGCAAATACAGTCACATAAAATAAAAACACTTAATGGCTTACCTTAATAACCTGTAGTCGTCCTTTCCTGTAGGTTACACAATGAATGATTTCTTGCCTGTTTTATGTTGAGTGGCAGAAAACACAGGGATGTTTTGAGTGTTTTTATGAAAATTATAAATGTTTTTTCCACCTGTGTGTGTGTGTGTGTGTGTGTGTGTGTGTGTGTGTGTGTGTGCATCTATGTGTAATATATACATGTTTGTGTGTGTGTGTGTGTGCGTCTGTGTAATGTGTGTGTTTGTGTGTAAGCATGCATCTATGTGTCATCTGTGTAGTGTGTGTGTGTGTGTGCATGCATCTGTGTAATATGTGTGTGTGTGTGTGCATGCATCTATGTGTAATATGTGTGTGTGTGCATGCATCTGTGTAATATATGTGTGTGTGTGTGTGTGCATGCATCTGTCATATATGTGTGTGTGTGTGTGCATGCATCTGTGTAATGTGTGTATGCATGCATCTATGTGTAATATATGTGTGTATGCATGCATCTATGTGTAATATATGTTTGTGTCTATGCATGCATCTATGTGTAATATGTGTGTGTGTGCATGCATCTATGTGTAATATATGTTTGTCTATGCATGCATCTATGTGTAATATGTGTGTGTGTGCATGCATCTATGTGTAATATACGTTTGTGTCTATGCATGCATCTATGTGTAATATATGTTTGTGTATGCATGCATCTATGTGTAATATATGTTTGTGTGTATGCATGCATCTATGTGTAATATATGTTTGTGTCTATGCATGCATCTATGTGTAATATATGTATGTGTGTATGCATGCATCTATGTGTAATATATGTTTGTGTATGCATGCATCTATGTGTAATATATGTTTGTGTGTATGCATGCATCTATGTGTAATATATGTTTGTGTCTATGCATGCATCTATGTGTAATATGTGTGTGTGTGCATGCATCTATGTGTAATATGTGTGTCTGTACGTGCATCTATGTGTAATATATGTTTGTCTATGCGTGCATCTATGTGTAATATATGTATGTGTGTATGCATGCATCTATGTGTAATATATGTATGTGTGTATGCATGCATCTATGTGTAATATATGTTTGTGTGTATGCATGCATCTATGTGTAATATATGTTTGTGTGTATGCATGCATCTATGTGTAATATATGTGTTTGCATGCATCTATGTATATGTGTGTGTGTATATCATCATAGTTAAATGTTTATTATTATTATAGTATATGTATTCTGAATTTTTGTTGCTTGTGTGTTCAAAACCTCTCACAAAACCGGACGGTGCCGGACAGGTTTAATGCATAGTAGTTTAGTAACTATTTTTTGCTAAATATAATTTTGAAAGCCGTCTGAATTGTTTGATGCTTTCTGCATCATGACTCTGAGGATCCAGAAACCATCTGTCATCTGTAAGACACTGTTGCACACAAGCAGGCGTGTGGTTGGGTGTGTCCGGAAACATCAGTGTATAGTGAGATTGAGTTTATCCATTGTGTGTATGTGTGGTGTGGCGTTACAGCTCATCAAGATGAATGTAAAACACTCATATTGCTGTGATATAATCACACAATATCAGTGAATGCTGATAGCCTGCTCCTCTATTAAACAGACACAAAGGCTTCTTCAAGCATGTCTTCACTGTTGTCCTAAGGCTGCCGTCCGTCCTCTCGTCCCAGATACATCCTGTTAGGCCAGCTCAAATATCAGCCTCCGCTGCAGGTTACGGGTTTAATGTTGCCACACAGAGCTGCTCGCTTTTTCACACAACAGAGATGGTACAGATGTAGCCTAATGCTAGATTTAACCGCAGATGGGCAAGAGATGAACTTTTGCGGCAGTCTGAATGTGAATGTGAATGTTGAAGTGCTGTAGAGGAATGAGGGTTGAAAGCATAAACTGATTGTTGCATTCTTTCCCTTCTTTCAGGACTTGGAGTTCCATGGCGTGATGCGCTTTTACTTCCAGGACCGCGTGGCGGGGAATTTCGCCACAAAGTGTATTCGAGTGTCCAGCACAGCCACCACGCAGGATGTGATCGAGACGCTGGCAGAGAAGTTCAGACCCGACATGAGAATGCTGTCTTCTCCAAAATACTCCCTCTATGAGGTCCACGTCAGTGGCGGTGAGTCATGGGAACAAAAAAACGGCCCATAAAAATACTGTTTAGGGAATTTTTCAATTAAAACTGGTTAAAATTCAAACAACTATTAATGCAGCAAGTTATAATGGACCCTTTTCACACGCAGCGATGATGCACTTTAATGGTCATTTATATTGTCAGTTTAAAATAAAACGTATGTACATTTATACATTCACTATTACATTTTCATCAAATTACAAAACTAGTTTCTAAAAGATGTTTTTTTAAACCGTGACTGTGGGAGTGACATCATCTCTCTCTTTTTATCCTCTTCTTGAAAGCTGTGAAAACACTATTGTAGTTTTGCTTTTTGCGATTTCAGCTAATTGGAACACAAAAAGTATATTTAATATATTCTCTCATTCACCGCTATAGAAGTTTATGATGACTTCTGCATCTGAGAAACCCGGAAATGTGAAACACGAATCATGAAACGCACTCTCATTCAAATGTTATGATTTTAAAAACATGTTTTTGAAATAAATCTCTTATGCATGTCAGCGCAGTATACATTTACAATCTTGATATGATGTTATGAAACTTCCAGAGTACGTTTCTGACCTATAATTTTTTGTTTATCTGGTTACATTTGATCTTGTATTTCATATTTGCTCTTCCTTTTATTTCCTCAAAACATTCTAATATTGTTTTTGCGTGTATGATATGTCAGAAAAGCCTCTTTTTTTTGTGTGCTTGCGATGTCATTGATAAGTTACTAAAAGCTAAGTATTGGATCTGATGTGCAATGTATGTTTCCAGTGGACAAAATGATCTGTATTTCACAAAATATCCGTAAATAACACAACTTTGGGTCTAAACAAAACATGACGGAACACATTTTTGTAAAAAATGCTTTTAAACTTTTTTTTAAAATATATAATAATACCTTCAGATATGAGCATAAACTGAGCTCGCAACTTGAGTTACTCTTATCTCAAAGCATTTTACCCATAAGACATAACAGGGGAAAAAAATGGATCTGTTACGGCCCTCTAAAAAGTGCTAATAACAACGGAAAAAACATGTTTTTAATTGCTTTAGAAACACACACACAGAAACTTATAGTATATAAGGATTCCTGTGATGTAAAATAAAATGTGGTTTTAATTGAGTTCTTACCTTCGAGACTCTTACCTTTGAAACGCCTAATGGCGGCATGTGCGGAGGAGGAGGGAGGGATAACGTAGATTACATAAATTACGTAGATAATGCAAACACAATACGGAAGTGTAGTGTTTCTTCCCGTGTTGTGTATTGGATGGACTCAGAAGCTCATATTTATTATTAAATAAGAGTATTCAGCTTAATACTCGTGAATCACTTGTTGCCCCCGGTAACTCCCGCTGTAAAACCAAGCTGCCTCTAGTGGAGATCATATGCAATTACCCCATAAATCCATATAACACACACCACAGGAAGACTCACGGGAGATGCTTACGGAAGTGAAGTGAAGGAGTGAGGCGGCGTGGGCTTCTAGCGTCGGTGTCTGTAAGCTGCTCGTTTTTCAAGTCTTTACTCGTATCTCAAAGCTAAAATTTGCTCGAAGGGTTGCTCGTATATCAGGACACTCGTATCTCAAGGTATTACTGTATTTCAATAATTTAGAAAAGACCCATTTGGAATGTAGCCTAATTTTTCTTTCAGTCTGCTCTGATTAAATTTCTGACTGGCATAAACTATCTCTGTGACAGAAGAGAGGAAACTGGACTTGGACGAGAAACCACTGGTCGTGCAGCTAAACTGGAACAAAGACGACAGAGAGGGCCGCTTCGTTCTCAAGAACGAGAACGACATCATGCCCAAGGTGAGGAAACGGGGATGCGAGCGGGACCAGAAGTCAGAGAAAACCGCTGTCTCTCTTTCACAGAACCTGATTCTGTGGTTTGTTCTGCTTGAATGCAGGAGATGCTGTTTTGTAACGATTCAGTGAGGGTGTCTGTGTTTGTTCCTGTTGAGTTTTCTGATCTTGGTTTTGTTGGAACAGCTTTTTAGTCCCCTGCTGTTCAGACGGCCCCTAAAACCATCTTTTCCACAAGCCGGCTCATTGCACGTCAGTTAAAAACCCTCTCAGGACATACAAACACACAGGCATCAGCAGACACTTCATTTCCTCGCTTAACTGGAGCAGATCAATTCCTTTTTTTATTTTTTTTTGCTCCGTCTGTCTCTCTCTCTCTTCACTTCAGTGGTTCTTAGTGTTGTGTGGAGCAATACTCCCCAAAGAGACATAAACTCAGAGCTAGGACTGTTGGACTCTGCAAGAATGTGTGTGTTTAGGTGTGTGGGCGGTAGGTCCCAACAATTTTCAGCGTCTTAGGCTGTTTTCACACTTGGTTGGATTGCTCCGTTAATGTTGTTGGATTCCACCTTTCGAAAGGTGGTTTTGTCAACAAAAGTACTTGTTGCAACTGTATTCAACTAAAACTTGGTAACATCTCTGGATGAGAAGATACTGGTGCCATTGCTTTGTTCATGTTTTTGTCACCTTAGATTTGCCACAAACATTTACACACACGGAGCAACACATACATTTGTCTGCAGATAATTTGCAAAAGATGAACGAAAGCCGATATTTGTTTAAAAACAATCAACATTCAGGATCTATTTTGCTGTTTGTAACGTAATAATGAATATGAATGAATTATAATTTGAATGTGCATAGTTTCATTTGCTTATAGTTATTTTAGTTGTACAAAACAGCCAGTTAGGCTATTTAATACTGTACATTTATTATTTATTATTATTTTAATCACTTAGCACAAATAACTTTACTGTTTACTGCACTTTCTTCAACCTCACATCCAGAAAAGTTGGGACATTTTGTAAAATTCAAAAATCTGTTGTTAACTCTCTTTAATATTTATTTAACTTACAAAAGTACAAAGATATATATATATATTTTAAGTTTTCACTGTCGGTCTTAAGTGTATTTTGTAAACGCGAACAATTTTTGATTTTAGTGGCTGTAACACATTCCCCAAAAAAAGAAAAAGAAAAGAGAGTTGTGTTTACCTCTGTTTAAATGTTGAGGAATTTTGCAGAGTGTCTTCAAATACAATTCTTGATTTTATTGTGTTTTACAAAATGTCCCAACTTTGCTGGATTTAGGGTTGTACAACAGCTAATGAATCAGAAATCACATCGACTATAACTACTGTATTTTCCGCACTGTAAGGCGCACCTAAAGGACTTACATTTTCTCAAAAATCGGCCATGCGCCTTATAATCCGGTGCGCCTTGTGTGTTGATTAAGTACAGAGATAGGCCCGTAATTGGGACTGTGTCTTATAGTCTGGTGCGCCTTATGGTGCGGAAAATACGGTGACTTTCCTGTTGCAAAATAAAGCGTATAAGTGTAACCAGGCACGTGCAAATTGTGATTCATGTCGGTAATTTAAGACGGGTTGCTTACATGTCAAATGCGAACTGAAAGCGTTCTTAAAATGAGCGGTTCAATTGCTCTCGGCTCACCCATTTGATGATGTGTGCTGAAGTGGTGTTGTGGCATCTGTCGGACCGCTCTCTTGTAGAGTAACTAGTTCAGGATGCTTGAATATGAACTCTGAAATCCTTGCTTTGGCTTTCATTCATAATGCAATATTTTGAAATCCCTCTGTAACAAAATCTGGAGTGTTTCCTATGATGCATTGCAAAATCACAGCTGTGTTGACAACTGAAATTGATAGAAACTCATTGTTCTGCATTAGTCGTTCACCCCTTTAACTAGTAATAGATAATTTAATCAGGGAAGAACAAATAAACATGTTCATAAAATCCTACTATTCTGAATATAATTGGGTCTATCTATCCATACATAACCTGCTCTACTTGATATTGCACTAGAGTTTTTCTCAGCATCTCTCTTTATTTTTCCTCTTGATCTCCACACCAGAGAGCACTGACAAATGGCCCTGAGAAGGAGAAGGAGGGAGTGATCCAGAACTTCAAAAGAACACTGTCCAAGAAGGAGAAGAAGAAAGAGAAGAAGAGGGAGAAGGAAGCCTTTTCCAGAATTCCAGATGGAGACGATCATGCGCTGAACCGCGAGGATGGGTGAGGACAGATTTGCCTTGCATAATAGACTGACGTATAAAGGCAATGAAATAGTCGGGTTTTTGTAAGACTCCATTTGTTCATCTTTATAAATAAATCCACACAGCTTTTTTTTGTTTCACTTGTCCTAAGCATTCATGAAAGGACATGTTTGGTTTCTCTTTCTGTGCTGTTGTGCTGAATAGCTCATTTCTGTGACCAACTTTAACTTTATTTGTCTTTTTTGTCTATGGCTCTCTTCCTGATAGAGAGAACTCCAGGTTGGCTGCTGAGGTATATAAAGACATGCCAGAGACTAGTTTCACACGGACCATTTCTAACCCCGAGGTGGTGATGAAGAGGAGACGACAGCAGAAGCTAGAGAAGAGGATGCAGGAGTTCCGCAGTGGAGACGGTCGGCCGGACTCAGGTTTGTATGGCAATACGATGTAAATGCGGTGGAACCCGGTTATGTCGACGGCCTCGAGGGTTGCAAAAAAGCGTGGAGATAACAGAGGATCGAGATAACCAACAGCCAATATGGCGATTTATTTGAAGCGATCGGCATGCTATAAAAAGGTACATACACTGTATATGTTTGCTAACAACAAAAGGCATATGTGCAGCAACTAACAGCAGAGATTGTAACGGCTACTTTGTTTATGTTGGGAATATACCTTTAAGACGGCGTATGTTGTTCTGGTGTGAGCGCGCGCGGGGAGGAGAGTGTGTTTGAGTGAGGAGAGAGATGGCCGCTCTACCGCTGACTGTTATACATCATAATCTACTGTTTCCTTCTTTTATTTGTGATGTTTGTCAGAGTGTTTTCTTTTTCCTGGTTTGTATTTCGCTCTTTACATGTTTGAGAAGAGTGTGCTGGTACCAAACCCATCTATAAAACTTATGAGACCAGTTTAATCGCTTAGTTTTCTTTCGTTTCCATTTAACATCTGGGCAGTCGTCAACCATTCTGACAGCCGTTACAAGATTTACCAGTATACAATAAAAACCACCTTTGATTCTCGATATAAACCTTTAATTATATTCTCCAACATTGCGAACACTATCGACTATACTGACCGTGATGCACGTGCAACGCATGCGCAGTGAACACTGTACGATCATTAGTCACGGGGATCGAGATAACTGATGTTAAGCGGCGACTTTGTCCCTCTGTGCTCGAGATATCAGAGTTCGACGACATAAAAGAATCAACATAACCGATAACAAAATGCTTAGACAATGAGGGAATTTGGCGATTCAACTTCAAAACTGTCGATATAATAGGATTGGCGAGTTAACCGCGCTCGAGATAAGTGGGTTCCACTGTATTATCTACAGTGACATACCACCACCTGTCTTTACATAGCAGGTTATCCAGTAGAATGCATTGTTATTAACTTAGCGTGTGAAGAGGTTAGCCAATCATGACAGAGCTTATTTGCATATGGGAGTCTTATGACCAAATATGGAAACTAGAAGTTTCAAAACGTTCAAAACACAAGCATTAGCATAATAACGTTTCGCTTTTGGTACATTATAAGTTGAATTTGTTCTTTTGCACAGCATTTCTGAACTATAAATATATTATTTTAATGTTATGTAGAACTTTTCAGCACTGCACTCATTGTTCTTTCTCTTGGTTTGTATTTGCACGGTATGAAGGTAAAATCTTATGAATTTATGAATGAACAGCTCATTTTGAAATCTTCCCGGACTGCTGATGTGTTATGACAACCGCTTCAAACATTACAGTGTTCATAATAACTTTGGTTAACTCTACAACAAGAAAATCCACTTCATCAGCTAGTTAGTGTTTGACGGCGATGCCATAGAAATTTACAGAGCCGCCGCAAAATAAGGCAAGTTCAAACAACGAAAGATGAGTGCAAGCTCATTTCTCTGCCGCATTAGGTCTATATGTAGATCTAGAAGTCATTCGGTCCCCAAAAAAGTTCTTCCGTTTGTTTTTCATGCAAAATGGCTATGATGTCAGTCTCCATGGGAAACCTTAAACTGTAATTTTATAATAAGAGCTCTAGACCAAAACCCTGGCAGGTCCATTGCACTTGTTAGGACCTTTTGCCAAAAAAACACCTACTTTCAACTGGAAAACATTTCCAGGCCTCAACATGACTATTCTAGCTGTTTACACCGACACCCAAAATAGCCGTTCTGTTCTGGACAGACATGGATATTTAGATTTTCCAAGCTTATGTAATCAGGATAATAATGTACATCTACTGCCGTGGGTTTAGACCAGTGGCAAATCCTCAATGTGACACACATAGCAAGTCTCCCAGTTTCTCATCACATTCACCCCCGTCCGGCAAGAGTTAAGCAATGTGTGAAATGGTTAAAGAGGCTTAGTCGAGCATGCGGCGCGGTTTAGATCCCAGTGTTGGGGACGTTTGAGTTCTCACACTGTGTTCTCACTAATAAAATCCTACAAGCTACATCTGGCACAACCAAAATGATTATTCAAAATGTAGGAGAAAGTTTTAGGAGGAACATTTCTGCTAAATCTGTTATATATTGACGTTAAGTATTGGCCATGGCAATACATCGGTCTGCCTTTGCATCTAAGCTAGATGAAAGTTAATATGCATGATCGTCAGCCAATTCTGATAATCTGGAAATGCCAAGTATCGTCTGATTAATTTGTCTCGTGCGCTGTATTGCTAATCTACACTATTAGTTGTTAATAGTCTTTGACTCTCTCTCTCTCATTTAGGAGGGACTCTGAGGATTTATGCTGATAGTCTGAAGCCCAACATTCCCTACAAAACCATCCTGCTCTCAACTACTGATATGGCTGACTTTGCCGTGGCCGAGGCTCTGGAGAAATACGGTCTGGAGAAGGAAAACCCTAGAGAATACTGCATCGCCCAGGTGAGGTTTAACACACTGCTTCCTGAGGGGACGCGTTCGGAGTTGCACCAGATTTGTTATATTGGTACATCCCTAATAAATGTCACGCGTAGCTGAGAGTTCAACCAAAATATACAGTTAATGAACGTGACTTTTGTTGAATTCCTTTGTACTTTCTTCCTAATTTTGTGGTTGCACATGGCATGCGTGTAGAGTTATTAATCAGATTGAACGTCCTTTCTGTGTCCGGCTCGCTCGTCTCTGGATCCCTCCTCTTCCAGTGATCAAACCCAGCATGTTTCATCAGGCCACTGCGCGATTTGTCTTCCAGATTAAAGCCAGGAGCTGACATCTGCTTCACCTCTCCAGCTGAGAGTAATTGAATTGTGCAGTTGTAAGGTGCGCTGTATGATGCGAGAGATGGAGATAAATACGTGGGGAGAAGGAGAGCAAGAAGTGCTTGAAGTGGTCGGCCTAATCTCTGCTGTCAGCATATGACGATCTTCGCTGATACAGAAGCCCCAACCTTGGGTTGTCGGCACTGTTGGTTCTCTTTTGAGAGAAGTGTGCCGTCGTAATACCTTCTCGCGTCACTCGAACCAATTTTAATTACATGCACGGCTTGCCCATGAAGCTTATATCGTGGCAGGAAGTGTGTACGTGTCACGATAATGGTTGTCCACACTATGTTAGTATGCTTTGCCAAAAAGTCAAACTTCTTGCAAGCAACAAAGTTCAAACCCTCTTTTCCAGTTAAAGACTAAAGATGCGCAGTGTAAAATTAGCGTTGAAAATGCGCGGGTGCGGTTATTTTTTGCGGCTGACCTGATTGCTTATGCATTTGTAGGAGTTTCCCTTTCAGACAGAATTTATGGGAAGAGAGTATTTAAATGAATCATATAAGGTGATTTACTAAGGATTGCACTAGTCACTTGGCCGGTATTTGTGGGATTTAACGGCCCAATAAAAGCTTGTCTTAAACTAGTTGCAAATTGGCACTGCTCTTGATAGATTTTGTTGGTCATTATGGAAATGGTCCGACTGTGTCTGTTTTCTCTAATGTTTGTGTCTTCAAGAGATCATGTGGCAAAATTTCCACTCTTTTATGGTATTGCGCTCTCACGCTAATTTGCCCTGCTTAGTAATTCTCTCCCTTAACGTGTGTGCATGTTCGCTTTGTTGTGAAGGTGATTCATGCAAATGATAAACCAGTGAAGGAGACCATCCTAGATGACACAGATTGCCCTCTGCAGATCCTCAGAGACTGGACCAGTGATAAAGGTCAGCCACACACACAATTTCTTATTCTTGCTTTTCTGACAAATTTTGGAGCATTTTTTAACTTAACACTATTATTCAAATGACTGGTGTCTGTAAGATATTTTAAATGTTCTTAAAAAAGTCTCTTGCTCACCAAGGCTGCATTTATTTGATCAAAAATATATAAAAAACAGTAATATTGTGAAATACAGTGATACCTTGAGATGAGTAACGAGCTTGTAACTTGAATTGCTCGTATCTTAAATAATTTTTTCCCTATAAGCAATAATAGAAATAAATGTATTTGTTCCAGTCCTCTAAAAAAAACTCCCTTTGTAGTGCTAATAACAATGAGGAAATCACAATCACTCGTCGCTCCCGGTAACCTCCCGCTATAAAACCAAGGTTGCCCTCTAGTGAAGATCATGTATAATTACCCCATAAATGTATATAACACACACCACAGGAAGACTTGCGGGAGTGTGGCGTGGGCTCCTAGCTTCGGTATCTGTAAGCTACTCGTATCTCAAATCTTTACTCGTATCTCAAAGCTAAAATTTACTCGAAGGCTTGCTCGTATCTCAGAATACTCGTGTGTCAGGACACTCGTATCTCAAGGTGTTACTGTAGTATTATTTTTTAGATATAGTTTTCTGTTTTAATATGCATATGTAACTTATTCCTGTGATGTAAAGCTGAATTTTCAGTGTCATTACTCCAGTTTTCAGTGTCACAAGATCCTTCTAATATGCTGGTTTGGTGCTCAAGAAACATTCCATGTACTTTGTCAGTTATGCTTCTACATGTTTAAATGCATTTAAAGGAGTTAAGTTATAAAAAAGCCTCTCATTTACACCAGCTTATACCACCCTCTGTTGATTGTAATGTGTTATTACATCACAATTGTCCATTTTACAGAGGTCTTGGTATTCCAGCTGAAAAAGCGTCCTCCAGACTACGTTCCAAGGAAGGGACGTAAGCCTGACACCAGGATGGGGCAGCATGGATCCATTCCTCCCGAGAAACTGCCCTACCTGGTTGAACTGAGCCCAGGTGACACACAACAAGCATACACAACGACATCTCATCCACTTATGAGGAAAACTAGAGCAGAAACGGAGGCTTTTGTGTGTCATTGAATGGTAGCAGAGCTGTTGGTATGTCAGTCATGCTGATCTAAGCCTGCGCTAGAGTTTCAGTTGCACTGAAGTGACAGCTATGAAGAGTGGCCTACCAATTGCCCACTGACATTCACGCACGAGTAGAGCTGTGGCCAACAATTGAGTTCAGCTTCTGTACTGCTATAGAGTCAGCTAGTGAGACCCCTTAAAATACACCTTTAGTTTCAGTCGCGTTGATGTTTCTTTAGAGTTGGAAATTCACATCATCTAGATCCGACCCGCACTAACGCTGTCTCTCAGTCTAACTGCTGCTTCCTCCCTTGCTACAGCCCATAACTAACCCTCTCACTGAGTTTATGACCAATGCTTTTTAACTGCAAAGAGTTGTGTAGAAGCTCTCCTGATGTGTAATCGACACCGTCCCTACACCGGAACCGCTTCCATCATCTCATCGGGACTGCAAAAACTTAAACGAAAGCATTTCAACGGAACTACATGTATATTTTACATGGGATATAACTGTGCAGAGCATCAAAAAGCAGGAAGTTCAATTGAGTTCTGGTGTAGATACGGTGTAGAAGTGGTCATGAGGGGGCTGAAAACACATTTTGGGGCTTGGAAATTGATTGACATATTTACTCATCTTTTGAGTTTGTGTCAGCAGAAGGATTGACCACTTGCTTATGGCGCTTTTTTTCTTTCTTGCTGCGTTTGGCACTCCTTGGCTCTCTCTCGCTCTCTCTTTCTCTCCATCTCTCGCTCTCTCTCTCTCTCTCTCTCTCTCTCTCTCTCTCTGGTGTGTGTGTCCCGCCGTTCTGTCTGCTCCTGTGCATGCGTCCCGTCCTAGGGCGAGGGAGTCACTATGCCTACTACTACCGCCATCATGAAGGTAACACAAACCAAACCTGCCTGCACCTCCACTCCTCCCCCAGCTCTACCTCTCTCTCACACAGACTATTTCTGCAAAACAACACTTGACCTTTTTGGGGGGCTTTTTGTCCTCTAATATGTGCAGTTATGTGGTCCGATGGTTGGCACTAGAAAACATGGATGTAGTATTTTCTGGTAAAGCATTTAGTTTTATAGCACTTTGTTCCTTATGCTGGTAGAAAGTTCCCAGCATTGCTCACTCACTCTCACATAGTTGCTAAATATCTTGGGGTGTTATGCATTTATGCATTTAGCAGATGCTTTTATCCAAAACGACTTGCATTGCATTCAAGGAACGCATTGAATCAGTTCTTGCTTTCCCTGGGATCGAACCCATGACCATGGCGTTGCAAACACCAATGCTCTACTGAAAAATCCCTAAACATAGAATACACATGATGTTTTTAAGTCTTATTTCCTTCTTTTACTGTTTGTGCTTTGCATTTTGCTTATTACTCCTAATTGCCAATCATCGCACTAATCTAAGATGTAAAATATGAGCCTAACCATTCCATCATCATTTATAACACTGGATTTCCTGTAAAAGTACTTTGTTTCTTAGTAAAAACTCATTACTTCAGTCTTCAGTGTCACATGATCCTTAGGAAATCTAATAAGGACATTGTCCCTAACCCTATTTTACATTTACATTTATGCATTTAGCAGATGCTTTTATCCAAAGCGACTTGCATTGCATTCAAGAAACGCATTAAATCAGGTCTTGTTTTCGCCGGGATCGACCCCATGACCTTGGTGTTGCAAGCACCAATCCTCTACTGATTGAACACTTATTTTAAAGGATTGTTTTGTAACTGTAAATACATTTATAATTAAAGTCACTTTTTATCCGTTTAGGGTGTTCTTGTTGAATTAAAGTAAAAAAAAAAAGAACTTTGTGTGCTCAAACTTTTAAACAGTAGTGCTTTATTATTAGCATACTGTACAATCCTGGAATCGTCTTTACATTCAGGGCTCAAAATAGCCTGATTATACTGTAGTTTAGTATCTTATTGGCTAGACAAATTTGGAAACATGTAGTTTTGCACATCCTGAAATGCTAATCCTACATGGCATTAAGCACAGAAGTGCTACTGATACTAACGTGCACACGCTTGCATTTTGAATCGAGTAAAATGCAGAAAAAGCAAATGTGTGTGTCTCACTGCTCTGTGGCGGCTCTGCAGATGGGTCAGACTCCAGGGATAAACCCAAACTCTACCGACTCCAGCACAGCCTCACTGAGGTTGGATCGGACCGGAATGAAGAGGGAAACATCCAGGTAAGGAAAACGTTTTAGGAAGACGTTTAAAGACTCATTCGTTGACCTAAAACGTCCCTGATTTGTCCACAACGCAGCTGTCCGGCCCTGGCATTCTGCCGCACCACTGTGACCTGATGCATGCGGACGGGTTGGTGACCGTGACCCCTGTCAGTTTGGACGCGGAGACGTTTGTAGATGGTCAGCGCATCTCTGACACTACGGTTCTGCGCAGCGGTGTGACCGTCCAGTTTGGGGTCACTCACGTCTTCAAATTCGTAGACCCCAGCTACGACCACAGCATGTCCAAGAGAGACCCAGGACCCATGATGAAGGGTAGACACAAATCGGGGTAAGCCATTTTCTTTTTCAGCATTTCTTCTTTTTTTTTCATTAACTTTTTTATTTATATAGTGCTTTTTGTGTGTGTGTGTGTGTGTGTGTGTGCGTGTGTGTGTGTGTGTATAATATGCACGCATATACACACACACACATTATATATAATGTTGCACAATGGACCATCTGTTGTTCTGTGTAACATTAGACAGCGTTGGGGAAGCTTCTTTTGTAGCTTGCCAAGTTACTTTTTTTAAAGTAGATAAACTACAGACAAGCTGCTGTTTGAAGAAAAGAAAAAGATAAAAACAGGTCTTAACTGTCAGATAGGATCTTTTTTTGGATGATTTTATTTTGAGAATTAACAGATAAATTGATACTATATGAAACTAATGATACAAGAAAAACACAATATTGCCAAAAATGTGTCCAACAGCAGCGTTTGACAAAAAAAGCACTTTGTGAACTTCTGTTGAAGTGCTTGATTCACATGAACCCCTTGTATGATCCATTCTAGAGCTGTGTGATTAATCGAATTTGATTTTCCACTTTGCTTTTGCCTTCCAATGCTTATGAAAGCAAGATGATTGTGGCAAAATGAGTATTGAGCCGCTGCCGCTTCCTTACAGCGGTGCACTTTCGTTCCTCTCTAAGCCTAGCTTAACATCCAAATCGGGTTGAACATGGTCGACTGCTGCTAAATGCCATGCAGCTCTCAAAGTGACAGCAGCCTAATAAACCTGCAGCAGTCTGTCGTTAATGTTACTCAAATTACTCTAACTTTTGTAGTTTTAATACGGACTAACTAGATCAAATATAGACAGTCCAGTTATTTTACATTTGATTACTTTATTCAGATTCTGTTGTAGGCTTTTACTTATCTGAATACCATGGTTAATACCATCTTCCTGAAAGTGTTGAAAATGTGTGTTTTTTTAAGGTTTTTTGGTTATTGTATTGCTGACCATTTACTTGCCTTCTGTTATTATTTTGAGGATATTTTTCTTAGTTGCATTAGTTAACCTAGTATTAGTTTTTGATCAAGTTTGAGAAAGATATGTAAATATATATAAGACTTTGTCACCAATATTCAGGATTTCAATATTGACCAAAGTAATCATGATTATGAGTTTAGCCCATTTTTTTCTCAGGTCAGATTCCATTTTACATCCTACTTTTTGACAAAAGTTGCAAAACGAGCCACAAAATGAGAAAGTGATGTCAGGAAAAACAAGGATTGTATAATGTCTCTATGTAATGTTTCTATTTGTTGCAGCAGAAAGTGATTAATATTTCAATGTTGACTTCAAAATGCTTCAGAAAGCCACTGTTCTTGTAATTGTGTAGCCTTTAGATGGCAGCATTTAGATGACTGAGTGTCTTTGTTCACTTTTTATGACGTTTATATCTGCGACTCTGAACAACCAGAGTTATGGGATGTTCTGCTGCCATGACAACAGGAGCTTTGTAGGTTTTGCACATGGGGTGTTCCCTGCAGTGACTGTCCTTTTGGATTTCTAGCCTTAAATGCAGCTTTACTGTGAGAAATGTTGGAAAAGAGGCTGGAGGAGTGACAGGGAGAGGGTGAGCGGAAGGTTATGTCGGCCACAGGCGGAGAGAGACTCTATAATCTGAACCGCGTGGGCTGGAGAGGGGTGTGTCACCGTGTCATTTCAGAGAGAGTGTGTTTGAGACGGGGCGGAGAGCATTGACGCTCGGTTACACACACGCAAACACACTTCACTGTAAAACACATCAGACAGGGAAGAGAGGAGTGGAGCGCTGTCCTGGTGAGTGATCTGGTGACCAGGAATATTTGTTATATTGCTTATTACCTACAAACTTTGAATTATAAGCATGCTTTATTTTTTATTTAAAAAAAATAAAATAATATATGTATTTATTTTTGGGGTGTTTATCTTATTTAAATACTAGTGTTCTTTTGACTCTTAAACTTTTTACAAGTATGGAAAAACCATTTCAACTAACCTTGGAAAATGAACCAAATGTTATATGAGGAAATTGTTTGTTTTTATATATATATATATATATATATATATATATATATATATATATATATATATATATATATATATATATATATATATATATATATATATATATATATATATATAATTTTTTTTTTCTAATAAAATATAAATATATTTTTATATTTATTAAAAAAAAAAGTGTTTGTATTTATACATCACAAAAAGGAGGTGGGAACAAAACACTAAACTTAGTTACGGTATTTGTCTGACAAAGTTGCACCAGCAAAAAATCCCATAGGGGAAAAAAATACATTATGCGTGTGTGCGTTTATGTTGGAAATGTTGAATCAGATTCATATTATAAATTCACTTGCTTTCAAAGGATTGGAACTTTTTTATTCTCTTGCTCACCAAGGCTGTACTTGTACTTATTTGATAAAATACAGTAAAATCAGTAATATTGTTAAATATTAGTACAATTTATAAAAAACCTTTCTATTATAATGCTTTTTGATTTCTGTATATAACTACATATTAATTCAAATGTAGCCTCAAGACATTAATGGGGAAAAGATGATGCATTAATTGCTTAATATACTCATTTTCCCAGCCCATCTCATTAGTAATAGTTTATTCTTAGTCTGTTTAACTTTATGAAGTCATTTAGTGTTTTGAGCTGTTTGTGTGAGCATATGAATGTGCTGTAAATACATTATTCATAACGTCTAGTTTCAATTAGGTTTATTTCCTGCATTGATTTGATGTGAAAACATGTAAGCAGAAATCTCTAATCTGATGTTCTGCTGGATTACAGCAAGCTTGCTGATGGGAAGGATCAGACAAGGGATCAGTCCTTGTAATATCAAGTTTTTCAGATTTTTGTGTTCGTGAAAATGTGTTTAAAAAAAGTGCTCAGTTAATGCAAAGAAATATTCTAAACACACTATTGTTCAAAAGTTCGGGGA
>JAWRVZ010000012.1:4160000-4247500 GCA_037043235.1 Rhodeus uyekii | reverse complement strand
CCAAAAATTGTAAGGCATCACTAAATATTGTTCACACTTTGTTACATATTTTACATGCAGTTACTAATGTATGCATAACTGCTCTAATCCTAAAGTACATGTAGTTACTTTGTTATTCAGGGCTTACATTCATTCATGCATTTCATTTAAATTAACTATAATTACAGTGCAACAAAGACACCAATGTCACGCACGTTATGTTTACATTTACATTTATGCATTTGGCAGATGCTTTTATCCAAAGCGACTTGCATTGCATTCAAGATAACTGAAATAATTGATGATTGAATCAGTTCTTGCTTTCCCTGGGATCGAACCCATGACCATGGTGTTGTAAACACCAATGCTCTACTGATTGAGCAACAGGAAAGCTAAGTCTCGCATCATTTTTAACGGCCTGGCGAAGCGTTTATGAAACATGGATTAATGACCAAATAAAAAGTGTCATATGTTAGATGTTACTAAAACGAGTTTTGCTGTGGGCTGCTTAAGTGATCATGTTATTAAAGCTATAGAGTTACTCCACTCATCTAAAAGCTTAGCAGTTTAGAAAATCTATTATTATTATAGGTTTGTGAAGACACAGGTTTATCACAGCCTTACCCACTCTCAGAATGAAGTTTAAAGGTTAAATTAGTGTGTCAGAATTTGGTAAGAGACCGAAAATAAACCCCCCCCCCCCTTGTTTCGAGTGTATGGTAAATGTGGTTCGGTCAGATTAAACAAATTGTGAATGCCAGTTTTTTTTGTTAATTACGTATTTTTGTTCTGAGAATATTTAGATCAAAATAAAAATTTTTTTTACAAAAATTTAAGTAATTTGGTACATTTATTCAGAAAGTAATATTAGTATCAGTAGTTATAATAGTAATAATTATTATTATTTACATAAAATATTGTTTTATAAATGCACATTATTATCCGTTATAATTACTTTAATAATGTCGCTAGCCTTTTTTGCATTATGCTAATGTTGAATTATGCAAAACGGGGCCATTGTCATTCATTTGGGTGATTTTGCAGATGTCCCTCTGCAGTTAGCACAGAAAATGTGATGAAATCAGATTGGTGTATCAGTTTAGTAACACGTCAGTCTCTGGAGTCGGTACCGGCTTCAGGTCTCTATGTAACCGAACGCCGTCCCTCTGTCTGAACCCGCGACACCTGACTCTCATCATCAATAATCCAGTGGAGATGAGAACACCCGTTCACACACACGCACAGCACAGGTTGACATCTGTGGCAGGATGTTGTACGGCAAGACAGGCGCGGGGTCTCTGGAGCGGTGGGCGTCTGTAGACAGCGGTGTCAATCTGTCCTATCTTAACTGGTTCATTGAGCAACACTTCTTCCCCTGCAGGTCCCAGGACGGCCCAGAGCTCATCCTGCCGGCCAGCATCGAGTTCAGGGAAAATTGTGAGTAGCACATCCATCTGAAAACCCATTGATTTATGCTTCTGACCTTAACTGGGTCATAGATGTGTTTTGTCTGGTGTGCGGCAGCTTTTTGATTCTGTCCATGTTTTGGTGTCTGGCCGTTGCAAACAGAATATAGCCGTGCTTTCGCTGGCTGTGCTGATTACAGAGCTAATTATAGAAGTCACTAATGGTTAGCTGCATCATAGTTCAATGGATGGAAAGTGTTTATGGCCGCTAGAAAACCTGTTCTATTACATATTTTATTATACAGTAATACCTCGGTTTATGAGAAAATCGGTGTACGAGCATTGTATCTGAGTGCGAGAAAAATATTTTCTTGCCCACGTGCATTTTTGTGTGGAAAAGTCCTAACGAAAGCCTCTTCACGTGCATTTTTACTGTAAATATCCTAATGACAGCCTCTCACAAAGCCCATCACCCCTTCACTCGTTCATTCTCTCAGCGTCGCTCGGTTTGGTTCATCATTCACCACAGTGATACTTTTATAAGTGATTTACAGCGGTTTTACCTCGTGTTGTTAACATTAACTGTGATTGCTATTGTTCACGTAGTGAAATATATACGTACAGTACAGCATATAGACAATGACCTCAAGATGAGGAAGAAGGGATGAAATTCTCCCTGTAAGCAGTAAAACCCTCCTTTCGTCTCCTTCACGCCAGCAGCGACGCGACTCAAAGCTGAAGTGCGCGTTACAGTAAATTTTTCTTTATATGAGATGTTAATGGTTATAATTTTAACTGTAATAAGATAAAACCCAAAAAATATTTAAAATGGGCATTTATGGTCATGTGGAACGAATCGAGTGAATTTTTTTTTTTTTTTTTTTGTGCATGCTTATGGGGAAAATTGTTTCGGTGTACGAGAATTGAGTTATGAGCTCTTGGAACGAATTAAACTCGTAAACCGAGGTATTACTGCGTAATCATACATGACTGTCCCACCATGCCACTAGGTGGCAGGAGTGATGTTCTTCTAAGTGCAAATAAAAGCAAAAAATTATGTATTATTTTACGTTATGTTATGGTTTTAGTTCAAAGTGCAAATAAAAGCAAAATGCACACTTTGCAAAATGAAGTTTAATATTACAGTTGATGTTTTCACTGCAAGTCATTATATAGCGTAATGGCTTTTTAATAGAAAATAAAAAGCATGTTAAAATCTACCTTCTATTAACACTCCTTTTGTGTCCTTTAGCTGAAGATGCCTTCTTGTCCGCCATCATTAACTACACCAACAGCTCAACGGTGCACTTCAAGCTGTCTCCCACCTACGTGCTGTACATGACCTGCCGTTACGTCATGTCCAGCCAGTACCGGCCCGACATCAGTCCCTCCGAGCGCACGCACAAGGTCATCGCCATTGTCAACAAGATGGTGAGCATGATGGAAGGAGTTATCCAGGTGAGTGTGTCACTAGAATGATCTATTATTATAATGTGAGTTGTGTGTAGCTTTATTATTTGTTGCTGTAGTTCTGATGTAGAGACGTATCTGTCTGTGGAGTTACATTATACATGCTTTTGTAGTTGTAGCGTTAAAGCTTGTTTCACTCTGCTTTCATCGATTCAGGTCATTGCCTCAGCAAACAGTGCTTAAACTCAGTGTTTCCCCTATGTTTGTTTCTATGTGAATGTCAGCGTGTGTGTGTATCTCTGTGCATTGTTTTACCTGATTCATGCACCACATTTTCCACCACAGAACGGCTGCTGACAGTCGCCAAACTGATATGCATCACCAGGAAAAAACAAACTTGTTCTAATTCGCTTCTGCAGGGGAAAGCGTGTGTATGCGCGTCCGTTTAAAGGTTTTGGTTCGGTGCGTTTTTTTAAATGTTGATTTTTCTCACCAGGTCTGCGTTTATTTGATCAAAAATAGTCAAATTGTGAAATGCATTAATAGAAATTTAAGTAACCGGTTTGTTTTGATTGATTTTAAAATGTATTAAAGCTGTATTTTCAGCATCATTCAGTGTCACATGATTCTTCCAAAATCTTTCTAATATGATGATTTTCTGCTCAAGAAATATTTCTTATCAATGTTGAAAACAGTTGTGCTGCTTAATAATTTTTTAGAAACCAATAATATTTTTCAGAATTCTTTAATAAAAGAAGAATGATCAAAAGCAGCATCTACTTGAAATTGTTTTTTTTGTGTTTTTTTTTTTTTTTACAATTTTTACTTTTGATCAATTTGTGATGAAATTTTTGTGATTTGCTGATGAAAAATATTACGTTCATAAAATAGTTATATAACAGTAATATATATATATTACTGACTCCATCTTTTGAACAGTAGTGTGTCTGTCATCAGTGCATAATACAGCATATCTGCATATCAACAGTGAAATTGTTTACCGTAACATCGTTACTTGTTTGCTTCAAGTTAGTTCAATTTTTTTCGGCTGTGTCGAGTCCCTGCACGTGCCCTCATTGCATCGCCATGGTTCACGTTCATCATTTGGTCCCCACAAATGACTGTGAACGCCTCTTTACGGTTCAGAAATGAGTTCCACATGCTCAGTTTGTTTAGTTTTTGAGTGGCCCACCCAGCTGTTAAAACTCTCAGGCCAACTGCAATACTCAAATGCATATAGTTGTTTCATAAATATTCAATTTCTTTACTCCTTTTAATCTGACTTCAGCGTCTAAAATGAGAGATCGATTGTCATATACTGTATATGAACAGATCCAGTCGGTCTCTTTAAAAAATCGTTGTAATTCCTTTAAAAGTTCATGTTCTTTTTTCGCATTTTTGGGAAATCCAAAATCTCAAGCTTCAAATTTTAACCATCGAGGATGAGAAACAAAATGTCTTGAAATAGGAGGAATTAATTTTAAAGACCTGGTCTTAAAGCTGTGCTCCATTTTTAGACATCAGGATGTTCCTAATTTGGATGTTTTTATTTGGCGTAGCTTTTATAGGAAATTAGGGCTGCACATTATATCAGACTTAACGAAATATCACAGATGGCTTGCAATAACTGCATGATTTTAATATTACTAGATGACAAAAATCCAATTTTTAGATTGATAATGTTGAGAACAGCTGTGCTGCTTAATGTTTGTGAAAGTTGCATTCTTTTATTGATAGAAAGTTCAAAAGAAAAGCATTTATTTGAAAGAAATCTAATGCTAATGTCATTTTAGATGAGTTTGATAAAAGTATTCATTTCTTTTAAGTAGAGTAGTGTGAATGACCTCATGTGACCTTTTTAAAAACACTTTCCCCTGTATCGAACCGTATGAAATCATTTCTCTAGTGTCGGCCAGCAAGTTATCCTTGGCATCAAAGAAAAGCAGCATCGTTACACTGCAACAGTAATTATAAGAGTCAAGCCTTACATGGCCGAACGTCTCGTGCGAGATGATGTTGTGAGCGTGAATGTCTGTGTTTACATGCCTGTGAATTCTGTCCATGCCATGGCTGTTGTTGACAGTCTCTCTCTCTGTCCTGTCGGATGTCTGTCTCCCCCTCCCTCCCCTCCCAAAACCTACTATCTCTACAGGAGATTGCTGAAGGTGATCAGGTAGGAGTTCGCACTGCTAGGGAGGCGTCTCATTCTTCCTCTCTCTCTCTCTCAGTTCTATCTTTCAGCTTCGCTCCGTCTTCCATGCCTCTTTTATCCCCCATAACAGAAAGCAAGCCAACCAAGTAATCCCTCCTCCTACAGCTGGACGCAATCGTTTATAACCCCTCATTATGACTCAACCTGGACCATGTGGTACTAAAAAGCAAACTGATTGCGGCAACATTTTAATTGTGGCATCTGCTTACTGCACTTCAGTGTGGATGAGAGACTACCCCATGTTCTTTTGCTTTGTTTGGAGCTTTTAATTTCCTTTTCGTTTGACCTCATGTCTGTGGTTAACGTCATTGTTCTTATGGATGGCCAGTATGATGTATTCGGGGGCGGGGGGGGGATTGCTGTCGTCGTCGTCATTATGTGGGATAGACGTGTGCGGGTATACGCAGGGGTCCGGTTGGATCCGGGCCGTGCGTATCCCCTCTCTGTGTTGCGGGGATGTGGGATCCGAAGCAACCAGTCATCGCTGCTTCCCAGTCAGTCCTGCCTAGCTTGAGCTAACTCTAACACGTGAATGATTTCTACTCTGTCTGGACGCGGTGACTGGTTGTTGGAAGCCGGGAGGGGTTGGACAGAGGCACATGTCTATCCTGGGAGTGCAACTCATGGCTGTAACTCTTTTCTTTCTTGATTGTATGTTGGGTTGTTTGTAACGGGCCGTCTCTGTGTTGGTCTGTCGTTGCACAGAAGCAGAAGAACATCGCTGGGGCTCTGGCCTTCTGGATGGCTAACGCCTCCGAGCTGCTGAACTTTATCAAGCAGGACAAGGATCTGAGTCGCATCACACTAGACGCACAGGATGTCCTGGCTCACCTGGTTCAGATGGCTTTCAAGTTAGTACTCGCACTTAAAAAAACTTTGTCAAAACCTATTGAGCTGAGCAACGTACAGCATTTGTCATATATATAAAAAATGCTGTATAAAATATATTCACACACTCACTTATATGAATTACTTACAAAATGGAATATACTTGCGTGTATAAATATTTAAGTAAAGATTATGCATTTGCACATTCCATTTTAATATTACGTCCTGTTTTAATAAATAGCATTTTCTTAAAATTATTACATTTCAAATATGTAGTGTATATAGTTTATATTTACACAGTGTATGTGTGTGTATATACACACACACACATACATACACATATATATATATATATATATATATATAAAAGCTATATATATATAATATACACACACACAAATCAAATATAAATAATATATAAATCAAATGTAAATGCAAAAAACATTATACAATTATACATTTTTTTTTTTGCATAAATACAAAAATACATAAATACAAAAAATATGCATAAATACAAAAAAAGTTTTATTTAATAATGTATTTTTTATTTTACATCAATAACATGTAAACTTAAATACATAAATATACCTAAATAAATAATAAATTTGAGCCTATATATATTTCTGTCATATGAAAACAACAATTCATAATTTAATTGTATTTGGTCAGTGATCAGTTACAAAAGTGGTTTGTAAAATACGTTTTGCCTTGTTCATACTGTGTCCCTGCAAGCATTATCAGGTGGCAGGAAGTGCTGAATGTAAGGAATTTTCCTGGTCTGGTTTGTATTGGCTGAGCTGTAGTTTGGATGGAGAGAGAGAGAGAGAGAGTTACGGTCCTGGGGCCGGTTTTCAGCACAAACAATGCGGTCGGTGGGCCTCCGTTTCATTTAAGCACTGGAATGACCAGCTGAAACAACTGCGCTTTTGTGCGGGCCGTGCGGTTTGTGAAGCGGCCAGGTCTCAGATTTACTGTGGGATTCTACAGGAAGTTCCTTTAGGCTCTTGCTAGTGGATATATATGAACAATAAATAATGTGTGTTCCTGCAGGTACTTGGTACACTGCCTGCAGTCAGATCTGAATAACTACATGCCAGCTTTCCTGGAAGATCCCGATGAACAGAACCCACAGAGGCCCAAGATAGGTGAGCCAATCTCACCTTTTCAGAGGATCAACAGTTGCTTTATTTGACCTGGCATGTATGAATTTGAGTAAGTAGGTAGGTCTTAGCCTGTGGTTAAAGGACAAATATATTACAAAAATCGAAATAGTTGTTGTATCTAGTGATGGTTTTGAAACTCAACAGCAGAAATGCTCTGACCAAAAGAGTGACTTTTCAGTTCCTTTACATGAATTTACAGCATCTTCATTTTTCTCTGTTATCTTGGTCATTGTAGGCTAAGGTTTTTGTTTTTTTGGACAACTGGATCCGTTTCACCAAAATGGCTCGGACAAATAGACGAGTAAACTCTCGTTTCCCAACACTTTTAGGCCCTAATTTAAAATGAGGCACGTCAGAAACCAACCACAAATAAAAAACATGTCCCATCTAATAGTGCCAGTTAACATTGCACTATTTTAATTGCATTTGAAATAAATACAAGAATTATGGTAGCTTTTTTGTTTGAGTCCTGACTTTCCTCTCTTGCCACAGACGATGTTCTGCACACACTGACGGGCGCCATGTCCCTTCTGCGGCGGTGCAGAGTCAACGCGGCCCTCACCATCCAGCTCTTCTCACAGCTCTTCCACTTCATCAATATGTGGCTCTTTAACAAGCTGGTGACGGAGGCCGACTCGGGTCTGTGCTCGCACTACTGGGGCGCCATCCTTCGACAGCAGCTCAGCCATATCGAGGCATGGGCGGAGAAGCAAGGATTAGAGCTGGCTGCAGACTGTCACCTCAGCCGCATAGTTCAGGTACACACACACACACACACACACACACACACACACACACACACACACACACACACACACAGACAGAGACATTGTTTACTACACCCAACAAAAAAACATTAGACACATTTTGTCATTTTCAGTCATTATCTGGTACAAACATTTTTTTCTTCTTTTTCTTAAATTTCACCACGTGATACCAGTGGTTACCAAACTTTTAGTCTAATATATCATATCCCTCTTTTCCACTCAAACTGTAGTCACACCTTTTTCCACCGAGGGACATATTTTTACCCCTAAATTGATTTTCAGGTGCATTTTTAACCTTTTATGAAGTTTTTTTTTCCTAATCTTATTAAATGTATGGTCCATGATTTCTCAAATTCGATATATTCCATTAATTTAATTATCAATATAGTAAATAAAGCAATAAATTAAACTAATTCGAATGAAGTCATTGTCATGCAAAGCCGTCTTTGCACTTCAGTGGCACTAGATGCATTTACACGGTTTAATGCTGCTCAAAGGTGGCATGAATGCAATTGTAATACCATATATAATGTTCAATAGAGAAATATTAATAAATATAAAAAAATTAAGCTAAAAATGCCAGTGATTTGCTTAACGGAGTCATTTAATTCAGTAATGAAACAAGTGGCTGACTGTGTTCATTGACTCACTGCTGTGTTTTGGAGATGCACAACAGTTCTGCTATGGCTTTCATAGAAACTATTATTTAGCAAATTAGAGCAAACAGAAGAGGAAAAACTGCTTTTACTTAACATTACTTAATCACTTAACATTACCTAACTTTTGTATAAAATCCTTGTCACACTTGCAGTTGTGTGGATATTCTGGAACAATTGCGTTCTTGCTTGTATGATCAACATCAAAAACGAGAAGAACTCACACGGGGTGTTTCTGTATCGAAGAGAATTTGAGTTTTAAATCCGTCTCCATGCACTCTGTGTCTATATTTGGATAATCTACACACAACCTATCATATGCACTGTTGTTTTAAGGTGGGGTGGAATTAAATGAATGGCAAAAACTCATTTTCTTTGCGTATCCCTCTCCTCTTTGGAAGCCACTGCTATTGACTAAGCCTAATCCTAAAACACAAATGAGACATGGTTTGCCCCGTTTATTAACCTTTTTTCTTGTGGTCACATCCACATAAAGAGCTCTTTCTATTCTTTTGCAAACATTTACCCCCACAGCATCAGCAAAACACGCATGTACACGCAGAACAGGATTATAATCCCTTGAGCTGTTTTGAGTTGCTTTCTTATGGCTTAGTCTGTTGTGAGTATATGATGATTGTTTTATAAGATGGAGGAACATTTGTCTTTTTTCCCCTTTTTTTTTTCTTAAAAAAAAAAGTGACCTTAGGTTTTGTTGTCTGTTCATGCTTTCACTAATCCGTTGAGTTCCAGTATAGGGGTAGGTGATTATTAACATCGGCAAATTCCCAACATCAAGAATTTAAGATGCATATGAATGTATAAGAGAAAGTGTATATTTTATATTATGTTTTTGACTGTTTTTCATCACCAGATTTTGAAAGTTCACTTATTCTCTTGCAGTGTGACAGTGGATTTTTGTTTTAAATGACAAAAAATATAAATATGATTGTATTCCCTTAATACTTTTTATAGTGCACATACCAACTTGTATACAGAGCCAATTTACAATACTAAAAATACATATATTATTTTTTATTTAAATATCTTTTGATTTAATAATTTATTTTTAATTATGAAATATGCTTTTATTTTATTATATTACTTCTTTTCTGGTCTAAACTATTTTACCCTAATGCATAGTCTGTATTCTGTCTCAGAGGGAACATTGGTAGACTCTGTGGTTTGATCGAACGCTGGACTTTTCCTGAAAGATTTAAAAAACACTGTCCTAATTAGATGAACTATGAGTTTATCCTAACTGACCCTCTGTCTCTCAAGGCTACGACCCTCCTCACCATGGACAAGTACTCCATGCAAGACGTGCAGAACATCAACAACACCTGCTTCAAGCTCAACTCTTTACAGCTCAACGCTCTCTTGAGCAACTACCACTGCGCTCCCGACGAACCCTACATTCCTCCTGTAAGTCAACTGAACTGAACTGAACCGAACCAGGTGTGCTGCACTTTCACAGTAGCTCTGCCTCCTCCTTTGACCTCCAAGACTGAATTACCGTTTTTCCTGCATATAACCCGCGGCTTATACCAGATTTTACAAACCCTGCAGAGGTGCGGGTTATATAAGGGTGCGGGCTATATCACCCTTTTTTACACGTAATAATATTTCAATATATTTGTTGCGTCACTAATGACGTAAGGTTTTTTTGCGGTATTTTCTTTCTGTTTTTCTTCCTTGCGAGGGTTGTTGTCTCTGGCGCTTGTACTATCACTCTGGCGCTGATTGGCTGTCTGACCTGTCAATCATGCAAGAAGACGTGATTGGCTGTGCTGCATGAGGGCGGGCTCTTCATCTCATCCGATGATCAACACCTGTAGAATCGCTTCTTAAGGGACGAGCTGCTGCACAGCGGGAGACACTGCTTTTTCTTTTTGTTCTGTACATTACAGATTACAATACTGTACATTTATTTCAAAACACACCCTGCAGAAATGTACAAGGTTGGATGGAGGGGAGGAGCAGCAGCATGTCAGGTTTCGCCACTAGAGTTCTTGTCTAGCATCATGGTCATTGTCCCTTTCGTACCCGCAGGAGCTTATCGATCACGTGGTGGCTGTGGCGGAGAACACGGCGGACGAACTGGCCCGAAGCGATGGGCGGGAAGTACAGCTAGAAGAGGACCCTGACCTCCAGCTGCCTTTCCTACTGCCCGAGGACGGATACTCGTGCGACGTGGTGCGGAACATTCCCAACGGATTCCAAGAGTTCCTAGAGCCGCTTTGCCAGAGAGGTACGGGGAGTAAACACTAAATGTATCAGGTGGATGGTGAATCAGAGGTTGTTTCATTTGTTCAAGGCTGATGCAATGTCAGTGGAATGTGGTTTGGTAAGATCCTGTAGAAAAGTCTGTTTGCTGCCATTCCTATCAGTATTTGTTTTTTTTGCAAGAGGATAAGAGGTGTGTGACAAAGACAGTGAGAGACTCAAGTGGCTATATTCTGATCTGCTTGTTCTCCTCCAGGTTTCTGCAGATTGACACCTCATCCGCGCTCTCCGGGAACTTGGACCATTTATTTCGAAGGAGCCGATTGCGACAGTCATTTCTCAGCTGACACGTCAGAAATGGTGAGTTATAATGACATTTGGGAGTGTAAATGGATAGATAGATCGTCTTATTACCACTGGAACAGCAATACTAAAGAAATGCTTGCGAAACGGCACCAGGGAACATGATATCAGTTGCTAGTGTGTGTTTTGTCCGACTAGCTTTCTCTTCCAGCCAAAGCCATTTACACCTCAGAGGGCAATATCTGACCATAGCGCCCAAGGACTGGCTGTAAATAATATCCTTCTCCTCACCCAGAACACACAAAGCCCTTAATTGCTCCTCCTCCCCTGTAATTAGTCTGTTTTTACTGTCTCTCGTATTTTTACGCAAGCGGTTTTTTTTATTTACATAATGCCATAATCGTATAAGTTTTTTTTTTTTTTTTTACATAATCTTGGTCCGCCCCACAGCAGACAGAGCTGGAGCTCAGAGCACTTTTAAATAACACTCTGAAATCTGATGAATGCAGCTTGATCGCGAGCCAGACCAACCCACCCACTCCCACATCCCTGTCTTACTGTCACAGAACCAGCGCTTACCGTAACACTCACACGTTGTGAGTTCATGTGAGATTTACTCAGTCGATATGAAATCAAAATTGACCTTGATTTCCATTGCTAATCTTATTAAAGTTCAAAGTGTTTATTGTCATTTGCACAGACAAAAAAGCATATTTCCCTCCACAATGAAATTCTTACTTTGCCGTCCACGATAAATGTCATACAGTAAGTAATAGAATAAAAGTAAGTAATAAAAAATAATAAAGTGAGGTAGTGTTATTGTGCATGCTTTACCACACATTGTTTTAAAGAGAAAAGATATGTATAATCGACATTCTCTTGGGCCAGAGTTTTTCACCAATAACAAAGTATATATTCAGTCACTGTTTTAGGCGACTGGTATAGCTGATAGCTTGTAGTTGTCTTTCTAAACTCTTGCGAATTCTTTATGTATTTATCCTTTTCTTGAAAAGTCCACATTATTATTAATATTGCTTTGTTTCCCACTCACTTGAAGAAAAATGACTTAGAAATGCACTTTGAGACAGACAAATGCTTTCCTGTAGCTTTAACAGTAGAGAATGGCACTTGCAACGTCAAGGTCATGGGTTCGAATCCCAGGGAAAGCAAGAACTGATTAGACAGTCAAAGTGTTTCATGAATGCAATTAAAGTCGCTTTGGATAAAAGCGTCTGATAGATGTAAATGTCCCAGAAAATCTTAATAAAGAGTGCATGCTTTAGCCAAGCTAGTTTTCCTTTTATCACCCAACCAATTAAACTAATTCTGCCTCCACCCCACAAGCTATTCTCCACAATGTGGATGGGTTCCCTGTTCAATGAAGGCGTGCACTGTGGGGCTCACTAAAGGAGAGGCTGTGGCACTGTTCCTCTGTGGGAATCTGGTCTCTTTCTCCCAGGCCCGGCCTGTGCGTAAGCGAGCCCACTGAGGCCCGATGCACTCTGGAGCCGAAGCATGTGGCTTTCATTCTTGATTCGTCTCCAGAGCCCGCCGTTTCACTCTGCGGTCGGCTGTGCTCTGAGAACCAGCAGTGGCAGAACCTCCCTAATTCTCCCTCCTCCTCTTCTTAGCTCAGTTTGCTCGAGGAACGGCCACCAGACGCAGCTCCCAGAAGCAGTGTGGACCTAAAGCTGAAGATACAGAACTTTAGACAAGTAAACTCACCTGTCTTCTATCTCCACAGCCAATGCGTAAGGATCCGGAAATTGTGACGGTGACTTTGAAGAAACACAATGGGATGGGCCTCAGTATTGTGGCGGCCAAGGTAAGAGACTATCTTTTTTTCTTTTTGGGGTATAATAATATTCTCCCAATTTCAGTTTCTGTGCTCTTTTTGCTGGGGTCTAAAACTGATCTAAACCCTTTTGGTTTTGGCATAGATCCGATAACACTTTGATGCAGTGTAAGGGAACAGGAGGTTTTTAGGATCCATTTTGGTTCCGGTTGGTAGCTGCTATAATCTGAGTGGGCAGTAAAGTGTGGCATATTTTGCCAGGCTCTGGTCATAACAGACGGCCCAAACATGTGACATACGTGGTTTGGTTCAGTCACAAGCTGCTCTGTGTGCTTGTCAAACATTCAAATTCAAAGCGAAGTCATAAGCAAATCATGTGTGTTTCCGTGTCGGACAGAGCGCCGTTCTAGACCAATGCTTCCAGCAGAAGGAAGTCTTTTTGATCGTGCAGAAAATGCTCCACCAGTTGCTCTCGTCAGCTTGGAAAGATTAGTTTTGATGTCAACATTGCATGTTAGGGTTTTGTTTATACTCTAAACTCTAACTAATAACTGATATGTGCAGTTACCACTCAAGTAAAGGTTCTGTTTCAGATGGGTTTTATTGAACAGACAGTTGCACCTTGTTTTTCATCACGTTGGTGGACAGAAGAACCTTTTTCCCCCCACCAGATGTGCATCAGGTTCAGGGGAGGTGTAGAGGCTGGAGAAGGGGGCTAACAGGAACTGTTTATTTTCATAACACAACCTCCTCTTTACAGCTTCTATTTTCATCTCTTAGTGTCTCTGAGGAAGCATGAAGTTTAGCAGAGGTAGAGCGGAGGATAAGAAGGGAGGGAAAGAGTGAAAAATGGGAGGAGGAGAATGAAAGGAGGAGTGAATAAAGGCACGCTCAGGGACTAAGGGGAGGATCTAAAGAGGAGAGACTGTTTGTCCCGGTTCAAAACTAGCTGGGATGTTAAAACTTCACCTAACTGTTAGAGAGTCATGGGAGTTTCTCTTGCATGACAGTCTGGATGTGGTATTTCTTACTCTGGCTTCAGATATTTGCATATGGTGTTTAACATGTAGCCCAGGAGTCACTCCTCAGTTGTCCGGCTGCTTTGAAAGAGTTGGATAAGTTGTCCTGGACTGCTATTAGTTGATTCCTCAGTTCAGTCTCCACTCAGAAGGGGAGAACAGTGCCATGTGGTTCTCTGTGGTCGGGAGGAAGGAGCCGGTAAGAAACCACTTGACATAGAGCATGTGTCTTCTTCTTCTTTTTTTTTTTTAAGTGGGAGAGTGATCAAGCAAACGCTGAGAGATTAATAGTGTCCTAAAAAGACATCACAGTGATTTTAGTAACTTTATGGTGCAATTTGATCATATTTTTTAAATGCATTATATATCATGAGCTTCATTCATTTTAATTCATACTAATGGTATACAACAGAAATATATTATCATATGTAGAATTTAGCATTGACCAAGATTAACAAATGGTGTAGCATTCCATGTTAGCTATTGATAATGTCATTAAATAACACCTAATTGTAAAAGGTTAAAGCTATCAGATGATTTTAAAATTGAGATATGTTAGTGACTAGAAATTGAAGTTGTTTTTACCCTAAACATGCTAGCATATAAATAACAGATAAGGACATGTACACCTTGCACACAGTGACTATTATCAAGTTTGAGAAAGCAAAGTTTTGCCAATGTAAGCAAAGTCATGTGACGACTGCACAAACATGCGCGTACACTTTGTACAGGTGGTACATTTTCTCTTTTGGCTCTCACTACACATTTTAAACCATATCAGTTTATGTACAAAATCACGCGTAAGAGCGAATTTGCAGATAAAAAGTAGCAAAGCGCATATCTCCATTTCATTGTGTTCATTTGAGATAACTTTGTACTGTACATTTTCAAACTTAAATGTGCGTTTTGTGCACACAGCGGTATCCTGTAATCAGGCTCACAGGGATAATGATTATAGGCTTTGAACATTGAGATCCCCGTCATGTATCCCAGTTTTAGTGACTCATCACTAGTTGCACACAATCTGGTGGGGTCGTTGAATCTGTTGCAGGGCTTGATTTTCTTAGGCTGCTGATGTTTGTCCGATACCAGCTCTTTTGGGAAGGTGTAGAGTTTCAGGGGAAAGAGCAAGGGAAATCCTGACCTCCGTCATTCACACTGATCAGTGCCTACCTCACGTTTTCCAGCTTTCCCATGAACTCTACTTGGGCTCCAAAATAAGTTGTTACCACAACAATCAAAGTCTCCAGGATCGGTCTTCTGCTTTATTGCAGAATCTAATTGCTCTAAGCAAATCTAAGTTTTTAGTTTTTGTTTACTTGATTTTTAGCACAATAGCTCACTGACTTCCTTCTCTGGGCTTCTTGATCTCGTGTATGACAACAATGGAAGGATGTGTGACTCGCATGCGCGAGCCTGGATTTCCTGACGACAGAATGTGAAGTTTTCTTGACCGTAATGTCTCCCAATATTTTATTAGTCTGAACTGAAATGAAGTGAAGCCAATGCAGCTACCTACTGTGGAAATGCACTAAAACTTTGTTTTTAATCACAATGATGACCATGAAAACACTCTTTGACCATTTCTTCGAGGGATTTAGGACATTATGTGCATTTTCTAATGGCTTGGGGTGCAAATTCTAGTTTGCTTCAGTCCTTAGGCAAAAGGAAACATGATAAGCCCCTACAATTGTCCAAATCGATATGCTTAAAACTGTCAGATTGTGTACGTCAAGAGGATCGCATTTGTGACTTTTCAGAGAAACTTACTTTGACAGAGAAAGCAGATGCGAAGAGTAGGAAATTCCATCCATTGGAAGACTATCTTTCATTTAAAGGTTTACAGATGTGTTGTCGAGGAAGGAACTATTTTAATACTTTGACAGGACTACAACCAAGTTCAGGACATTCTTTTGTTTGAAGCAAAGGATGTCAAGCTTGGACATAAAAAAAAAGAACAAACCCTGAAATTAAGCCATGACTCATGTCTCGGACGTAATTCTGTCCCTTTACAGCTAAATATTCAGAAGAGAGACGTTTCTTTTGTGTCCAAAAATGGAGCTGTCTTTTAAACGCACTGCCAGAAGACCATGAAGGAAGACAGACCTCTTTGTTTGGTCTTTCTTAACTGAAGCAAGTAGCCCAAACGTCTGCAGATCATTAGAGCCGGAATTGAGGCCACTCAGACGTGATGAAGACCGTCGACTGAAAGCAGCTCATTATTGAAAGTCTCTTGTGTTAGTCATGATATTTTGCACCCACCATTGTCCCCCAACCCAGTCCATCTGTCTTCCATTCGTCTAGACGTGACCATAAGGACCGGCTACGTTCAGGAGTGAACTATTGTCCCTTCTGCTTTTTTTTACAGAGTTCTGTGTTTGTTGTGGGTGATTAATCGGCACAGGGTCAGGTTTCAGCGAATGGATATATATTTTTGTTTTTCTAGTGCACTGTGGACTCCACCATCTCTGTCAGAGGTCAGGCACTGCCGTGACTCCCTGGGGCTGTTAACAGATTACACTCTGCCATTTATGTCTGCACTTGCAGTTCCCTATGGACTTGATTTGCCAATCACGTCCACAACCGTAAGACTTGAACAGGAAACTGTGCGTTTGGATATGGTCTCCAGATAGTGTTTTGAAACTGAAGAGGCGGCACCCCGAGCACTGAAGTTCAGTTCTACCTCTGTTGCACTTGTCTTGCCTAAGCTGGGCTTCCAATTTCCTGTATTTGCAACTGTAGGTTGGGGAAGCTTTTCCGTTGACAGGAAGCATCAGGGTGGGACCAAGAGGCTGTAGACTTTGTTTGCTTGCTGCATGGGGTTTTAGGACCATCAAAGGAGTTCCAGCCTTCTGTGGTTTGAGCATCTGCTCCAAGTACTGTTATCAGTGAACACCTTCAGACTTCAACACTTTAAGATGTTAATGTCTAATGTCTGCACTGCAGATGCAAGCATATTATTGCATGTCGACTATGCTAGACAACCGCTTGCGGGGTAAATACAGTGGAAGCCAGTTATGTCGACGGCCTTGGGTTGCAAAAAAGCGTTGAGATAACCGATGATCGAGATGACTGAAAGCCAATATGGCGATTTGTTTGAGGAAGCGATCAGCATGCTATACAAATGTACATACACTGTATATGTTTGCTAACAACAAAAGGCATATGTGCACCAACTAACAGCAGAGATTTACCAGAATACAATAAAAAAACACCTTCCATTCTCCATACAAACCTTTAATTATATTCTCCAACATTGCAAACACAATTTCACTCACAGCGTAAACAGTCACAAAACGCATAAATACATTCGCTCAAAACAGTCATTTCACTCGGACACAGTTCTGAAAAGTATTCTTACGCGGTAACTATGGTTTCTTTACAAAGTCTAAAATGCTTTGTTGCTTTTCGCCTTTAACGGTCTGCTTGAAAACATATTTTAACATATTCTTTACAATAGATGTTCACACACTTACATTTGGATATGCCGAGATGTCTGCTAGCTGCACAGACGTTATTATTTTCTTTAAGCTGAAAGATGAGCAAAAAACAACCACACCTAGAATCCCACAGCACACTCTCAGCAACATGCACATTTATACAAGGGTGTTGAACTACGTAATGGCTGACTTCTTAATTCTTATCGCATAGTGATCAACTGTTAATTTATTAAATATGTTATTCTATCTGTTTGGCGTTCTGTCTGTCATTCTCTGACCCTCTCCATCTATACCTTATAAGGCCTATAAACCTTTAACATTCAAAGTTTGTTCTGGCCCTCTAAAAAAACTCCCTTATTAGTGGTAATAACTGTTTTTAATTGCTATAGAGATACACACATACACACGCATACACACACACACAAAATTATAATATATAAGGATTCCTGTGATATAAAATATTGTTTTAATTATGAGTTCTTGCCTTCGAGACAGACGATAGAGTGGCGGCATGTGCGGAGGAGGAGGGAGGGATTACGTAGATAATGCAAACACAATACAGAAGAACCACCTCATATTTATTATTGTTGAACACGCATAACTCCCAGCATAATACTCATGAATCACTCGTCACCCCCGGTAACCTCCCGCTGTAAAACCAAGGTGGCCCTAGTGGAGATCATATGCAATTACTCCATAAATGAGGCGCTTGAGCTGCTCCGAGTGCTGAACACCCAGCGTCTGTAAGCCTCTCATATCTCAAATATCTACTCGCATATCAAACCAAAAAAATTGCACGAAGGGTTTCTCTTTTGTTACTCGTATGTCGGGACGCTCGTGAAATTTGTTAATTTCTACTTCCTAACATTACATTTCAAATTGCAACTCTGCATCCATAGTTGACCTTAATGAGAAAGTGTCCATGTAAGAGCACTTATGCTAGCGCCAGCTTGCGTTAACACTGAGAATGAAACGCATGTTTCGTTATAAACAAACATCTTAAATTGGGTTTTGTGCTTGCATTGAGCAAGCTTCGAGTACTCAACTTTTTTTGTTGTCACAGGGGAAAAACTTTGGAAGAGAACTCAATAGATCATAAAACTCAATAAAAATATTTCAAACATGCTCTTCTGTTACTGAGGTTTACATTCTAGTCTCTTTTAGAAAGAGCAGAGCCCTTTAGACTTCTTGTAGCCTTCTATCAAACAGTAATGAACTCAGTGCCTGCGTTTCCTCACCCCCCTTTTTTTAAACAGTAGCAATTAGTTTTCTTGTTAACATGCATCTGTTTTTTATCAGTGGCTTTGATAGACCTTACTCCGTTTCATGTTCTGTGTGCCAGGTATTCCAGCTTTGATCAAAGCCAGTCTCCTGAGGAAAGGTCAGCTCATTTGCTGTCTCTGCGCGAGACTCCTGCATTCGCGTTCAGACTGCATGGAAACGCCCCGCCTCTGAACTTAACCTTAGGGCTTCTCATGTGTCTTTCACCGCAGGTTCACTCTTTAATGTGGAGAGACTGGTTTTTGAACGGTTGTTTCTTCTGACAGCATAATGCGTACTTTCAAAGTCTAATCAGAAAGCTTTTGGGCTTTGGTAGGCGACATGCATCTCCCAAGTTGAGACCTTGATGAGATGAGAAGCTGCTCACCTGCATTACATTAGCATATCTGGATTTCAGCTTTCTTGTTGATAATAAGCACTCCATTTCCAATGTGTTGCTTTAGCGTGTTGCAGGCATATGCAGAATCGTTCACTGTTCTCTCGTTCACTGCTCTCAGTGAACGAGTTACAATGATACTCACTGCTGCTATTTTTTCACTGCAATATGTGCAATTTGTTGTTGTTTTTAGTGCAATCATTATACTGTAATACTTGATATACTTTTTTGTATATGCTGTGTATATATACATATTATATATTATGCTGTATATTATTTATGTTTGTAACATATTGTAAAAAATTGCTGCTGGAACAGAGAAATTTCCCCATTGTGGGACGAATAAAGGATTATCTTATCTTAATCTCTGGTTTATCGTAGTGTTACCGTTTACATTCATTTAGCAGACGCTTTTATCCAAAGCAACTTACAATTTGAAGAAAACAGAAAGCGATTCATCATGAAGATGCAAAAGTACATAAGAGTGCTTACAATAAAAAGTTTCAAACATTACACATACTAGCAGTACAAGCCTGGAGAATAGAGGAAGGAAATTATTTTTTTTTCTTGAGGTGTGTGTGTGTGTGTGTGTGTGAAAGGTGAGTTTTTAGCAGTCTTTTGAATATTGCCAAGGATTCGGGATGAAGGCAGGAGCTCGTTCCACCAGCAAGGAACGGTAAACGAAAATGTTCTTGAGTGATTTTGTGCCTCTCTGTGAAGAACCACGAGTCGTCGTTCATTGATCGATCGAAGGTTTCTGGTAGGTGTGTAGATTTGAAGTAGCGAGTGGAAGTATGAGGATGAGCCTGCATTAGTTCTGTAAGCAAGTGTCAGTGCTTTACCGTTTATTAAATTTGCCTCCTCGCAAAGTACTTTGCTACATGTTTGCACTGACAATGCCACTACTGTTTTCAAATGGCAGCTTAACCACTTTAATCATCAGTATGTTTTGGACATACTACAGTTTTGAGTAGTTTAAACTTTTGGTTTGTATTCCCGCTTTGGAAACCCCCATCATGTTGTTGTGTGAACTCCCTATGAGGAGCCATTGTCCAAGAGCGTATCGCATCACTCCCTCAACACAGTTATTTCTTGTTCTAGACTAAAGCAGAGCTTATAGCGGTGAGTTGATTTTATCCATCTTTACCAGATGATTTATGACATTGGATTGCATATTTGTTCCATTACTGTTTCCACTTTCATCTCACATTCTCACAGTAGACCGGTTTTGCAGCTCTTTGATGGTGTGTTAGTTTAGTATCATTGAGGTACTATTCTACTTTTAACTATGGTATTTTGAGTTTAATTTTAAAGTTTTAGTGGTTGTTTTTTTGTGTTATTTTTAAAACTGTTCCTTTGGCAACTAACTGACAATTTAAGAAATATATATATTTATGTTGATATTTTGTTTCAAATAACAATATTTTTGTTCTAGTTTAATTTATCGAATCATAACCCTGGTTTTTGCGTGGTTAATTTATTTTCCCTTAATGCATCAATCTGCATTTGATTACCCAACCTTGATTTAATGCAGATTTTTCTTTTGAAGTTTGTGTTTATATTCCCAATTTTTCAGGCCGTGCAAAAAATATTTTCATTTGTTAAAATTCTATTTGGCCGAGTGCGTTATAACTGGCATGACCTCAATCATTTTCGGTGCCTGTTAGCACACACTGCACGTTGATTCATATTTTTCTTATATTTGTGGTTAAGTCATGAATGTTAACGGAGATATTTGTGTGGTGTTGAATTGTAGGGTGTGTTTATGCCAGTGTAATGTGAGTGGGTTATGGGGGTCTGTGGCTAACATTGGCTTTATTACAGAGGACAGAATAAAAGACGTTGTTGTTTCCCAGGCAGATTTTGTTACTTGGTATTTAGGTTTTTATTTTTTATGAGCAATGTGGTGCACATACCAATCAAAACAAGAGATAAACCAACCAATCTTGTTGGGTGAACCTTTTAAGGAAGGAGTGCATCATAATTATCTCATTAAAATTATATTTTAAGTTTATAACTTTCAGAATGATGCACCTAGTAGCTGTAACGTCACCGTTTTGGACCCAATTAGCATCTTGCGCCATTTGACAGCCAGAATGGGTTCAGTTTTAGGGTGTTCACACTTGGCATGTTTGGTTGGATATAAATAAATCGCTCTGGTGCGATTGCTCGTTAGTGCGGTTCCTCTGAATAAGTGTGAACGCTGTCATCTGAACCCTAGTGCCGCCAAACAAGAGAACCAGAACCGCTGAATAGATGGGTCTCGATCCACTTCCAAACTCTGGTGCGGTGCAAATGAAATATGAGTGCAACACAGACTAAAGACATGTAAATTAATTAAAAACTGGACATGATGTCACAGGATGCGTCCCTAAAAATAACAGAATGCTCATGCACAGCTGTTTTTTTTGTTGTTGTCATAGTCGGGATGTTGCCCATCAAAGTTGGGTACAGCCATCAGAACCGCATCTCCTCGCAGCAGATCTTTGTCTGTGTGTGATGGAGGGATTCCTGCTGTGGTTTTGACTCAGCAAAACCATTCATTACAAACTCATTACAGAGTTTCTAAGCTTTTACAATATATATAAGCAAATACAATCACATGTAAGCTGTGCACATCCAACGAGAGCATTTATCCCAGCACACAGCATTGTTTTGGATATTCAGCGAGTTGCGTTCCCTATGCCTTTATGTTCGGTGTTAAAATGCTAATGTGAACACTAAGTGGACCAGGACTAAATGTTTTAGCAAGCGAACCAAAGGTAGTGATTTGTAATGTGATGTTTATGGGGTCTGGATATTTTCAGAGAGGCTAAAAACAACATGCATGATTGTATGGTAAATGTAGATGCTGCGCTCATAACTCATGGCACTCCTGTATTGATAAGTTTGGTTTTTTCATATATAGTGCCGAAGCCAGCGGGGGGAAACAGATCCAGCATGTAGGGAGTGTTATAGACTTGGGTGCTGTGGTATTTAGAAAATGGTTTGTTATGACCATGAAAGCATGTTTTGGAGGATGGCATGGACGCTGGCGAAGGTCTGGGCCTGGAATTTAGATGTAAATATTGTACTTTTGAAAGAGTTCATATCAGGCTGCTAAAGCAGAGAAGACATGTTGACTTTAAAGCAAGTTTTATTTTTTGTATGTATGTGTGTATGTGGAGCATCTTTTCTTTTTCCACTTAACAGAAGCAGCACAGCTATTTATTAGCTCAATGTTTAACCTGCTCCTTTTAGATCAGTGAAAGTGAATGGGGACTTGGATGGTCAAGCTTCTAGACATGGCTAAAAACCACTAACGGTGGTTTTTACCAGGGTTTTTTTGTCTAGTAGTCTATTTGACTTGTTAACCATTTATACTACCGTTCAAAAGTTTGGGGTTGGTTAGATTTATTATTATATATTTTTTAAAGAAGTCTCTTATGCCCACCAAGTCTGCATTTAAAAAAAGAGAAGAAAAATCCAGTAAAAATGGTAATGTTGTAAAATATTATTAAATTTTAAAACAACTTTTTTTATATCTACATTTATGCATTTGGCAGACGCTTTTATCCAAAGAAACGCATTGAATCATTCAAGAAACGCATTGAATCAGTTCTTATATATAAACTTTTAAAATGTAACTTATTCCTGTGATTTAAAGCTCTATTTTCATCATCATTCCTCCAGTATTCAGTGTCACATGATCCTTCAGAAATCCTTCTGACATGATGATTTGTTGCTCAAGATTCATTTAACGTTGAAAACTGTTGTGCTGCTTAGTTTGGCTGTAGTCTGACTTTGCGGTTAGTAGTTTGTCAGGTGGGATTCTGTACGAGAAAACAGCTGAAATAGCTGGGAATTTAATACAGACCTCCTATTCTTATAGTTAAATTTTAGCTTGATTCCCCCCTTAAAAGTAGAACTGCTGGCAGCAGCCGGGGGATTTTGCGTACATGTTCAAATAGCAAATCCAGCCATCAGAAAAAACAAATGTTACTAACTTGAAGCCGCAGTTTTTAAGCAAACCTCTTTAAAGCTCATTTCACCGGTGCTCTGTCAGCTTAACGCCTTAAACAGACCGTTTAAACCAAGCGTTGCGTGATGGAAATGTGAAGACTGAGTGTTAAAGCTTGTGTGGCAAGTGTACAGGAAGTGCTTCAATTAATGCATTGTTTTATCCTCAAGCTAGTTATTTTATTTTGCAATGGCATTTAGGGTCGAGCTGATATATCTCAATGGTTTCTCAGTCCAGCAGCCAGATGGTCCCTGTCAGACGATGACCTCTGATATATATCGGATGAAATACTCTGAGAGGTTCAAACATGGCAAAAAGCTACAGATGAAAAACAAAAACTTGCCCAGATCTGGTGGGAATGTATGAATGTCTTCAATGCTGGCTCCAGATTTATAGTGAATTTCTTCACCCAGCAGTTTCCACAGCAGAACTAGTGGAGCCTGTTAATGACATGTAGAGCTTTCTAATAGAAAGAGATCTTTCTTTTAGTGCTAATAGACTGTTTTGCTCTTTGTTTTGTTTTTTAGGGTGCCGGGCAGGACAAACTTGGTATTTACATCAAGTCTGTTGTCAAAGGAGGTGCGGCAGACATAGTGAGTTCAGCTTTTGATTTGTATTTGAATGTTTTTTTTATAGGCCAACGCAGATGCTCTGACCTCATTTCTTCTGAAACCAAAAACTATTTCTCGTTATTGGTGTCATTAATATCACTCTACTAGTATAATTAATAGCGGTGTTAAAGACATCTTTTTCTTCATAAAAAAAGTAAAAAATCGAGTTCAACCTTGATGTTTTATGACTTCTTGAACGTCTTGTTTGTGGCTGTTTTTCCACAGGATGGGCGTCTGGCTGCCGGGGATCAGTTGCTCAGCGTTGATGGACGAAGTCTGGTCGGTCTCTCTCAGGAAAGGTAATTCTGGAGCATTCAGACCGGCAATAATGATTCCTGTTGGATGGGATTTTTACAAATTTGAAATGGACTTACAGGTAAAGCATGTAATATCCGGCTCCATCGAAGAAGACAAGCTTCTCTGTTAAATAAACAGCAGGATTGCAAACTAAAACCATTTTATTACACCACGTAAGCAAGGACTGTGTCTTAATACAGTTGAGTGGCGTGAGAATAATATATGATGTCTCTTGGGTTTTCTTAGTTCCTGTGTTTTGTTTTGTTGTTGTTGATGTTTATCTGAAAGAGGATAGTCTCTTTTATTAGGTTATTTAATGATTTTGCATGAAGAATGACATTTTTAAATGTTTACACCTATGCACTCTTGATATAAGAAGAGAATGTTAATGGAGAAGGTCATTTGTGACACTGCTATTTGTCAGGATTTAACATTTACAGTAATTAATATTGTGCTGTTCAAAGTCCAGATAGCTTAAAAATGTAGTTTTTGTCAGAAAAATCGTGTTTGTGTCTTGCATGTAGTTTTGAGATGTGGCAGAACTAATGAAACTCTTAAATCTGAGGATTTGAGTGAAATGAGAAGCATATGGCTCAAAATAGTTGTGAATGGACACGACTTGGGATTCGTTCCAGCGTCTATCGCGTTGAAGCATTTGTTAAGAGTTAGTCTTTTGAAGTAATGTCTCACGGGATTGTGGGGATTGCTCACGAATGCTTTGAACATGAAATTCATACTCTGCTATTTTGTTTTACTCATGAGATGCCTCTGTCTTGTAGGGCGGCGGAATTGATGACACGAACCGGCTCGGTTGTAACGCTTGAGGTGGCCAAACAGGGAGCCATTTACCACGGGCTGGCCACGCTCCTCAACCAGCCGTCCCCCCTGATGCCCCGCGGTACGCATGCACTGCAGCATTAGTCTAAAGAGAACCTTTGATGCTTGCTTTCAACTTTCTTTCGTTTGTAATGTTGCATGTTTGAGCAGATCTGAAAAGTTATTCTCTAAAGTAACTCCCTTCTCTTCTTTTGGAAACTTATGTCACAATATTCCTCATTTAATTAGTTCCCACCCAAAAGCAGTTTCAGAATACATTCAAAGCGTTTGACCAATCACACGGCACACCGGTCCAGCCGGCCAATCACACGGCACATCGCGCTTTTTGGGAGGGGCTTCATGGAGACCAAAACTCTTTCCCCAACAGCGTTTTTCTTTGTTTTCACATAAATTACACTCTTTTTGTATGAATATCTGAACATGCAAAAGAATAATGTTAAAAAAAATTATTCTTGCTTCATGCATTTTATTCTAGCGTGATTCTTTTTTTTTAATCAACAGTTGAATCTGGTTAGGTTTCATTAAAAAGTAACTTTTTGAGAGTATTTTTGCTGAGAATTTTTTTTTTGTTTTGTAGTTTTTGAGTGTTTTTTTTGTTTTGTAGTTTTTTTATATATACAATCAAGCATGAATGGCTATTCTAGTGGACCAAAGACAAACTTGAGAAACAGCATAATGAGCCGTCTTTAAAGCTCTAATGGGCTCGTGTGTGAGAGCTGCAGTAAAAACATCAGCAGCTGCTGTTCAGCACGCTGGTGTGACTAATTCCTTAAAGAGGTGGAAATGTGGTGGATCTGGCACCCGCAGCATTCTCACTCACACACTAAATGGTTCAAGAGTTGCATTAAATCGCAATGCTTTCAACGCATGTCTGGTAGTGTTTCTGATCTGGTGTGTTGTGGGTGAATTCCCCCATTACAGAGAAATGGACACTTTCCCAGAGCAGAGTTTTGTCTCATTCCAACTTTTCTTTCATCTTTGCAGCATCAGACCGTGGACGTGGAGACAAGGGAAAGTTAAGACCAAAGAGTGAGGGCTTTGAGCTCTACAACAACTCTGTGCAGAATGGCTCTCCTGAGAGCCCCCAAGGCTCATGGGACACCTATCCTGAACCAAAGAAGGAGGACAGGTTGTTGAAGAATCGTGCAGACCACCGATCCAGCCCAAATGTGGCTAGTAAGTGTGCCACTTCAAAGTCTTGCCATATCTGCTTATTATAAGTGGTGACATCTACTTATGTCCTCTTAAAGACCAGGCTCAGAGTCCAGGTGGGAAGCCCGTTTACCCAGGAGCCCCAGGAAAGATCACGTCAGTCTCAACGGGAAACCTCTGCCCTGATGTGAGTAGACACGGTCATCGGCACCTCTAAGATGAATGTTGCACGGATTTGCCGATGCTCTTTTTGCCCAGGGAATCCAGAGTGTTTGCAACAGTGCTTTTGGCAGTGTGACCTGTGTTCAACTGATTCCTGGATGAATGGGTTGTATTAGGTGGTTCTTTTTAGTGAATCAAAACCCTCCAGCTTGACCAGTGTATTTTAACTGATTCACCAAACAAATGACTCTTATGAACTGGTTCTTTTTTAGTGAATTAAGAAACACACAGCTTGACCAGTGTATTTTAACTGATTCACCAAACAAATGACTCTTATGAACTGGTTCTTTTTTAGTGAATTAAGAAACACACAGCTTGACCAGTGTATTTTAACTGATTCACCAAACAAATGACTCTTATGAACTGGTTCTTTTTTAGTGAATTAAGAAACACACAGCTTGACCAGTGTAGTTTAACTGATTCACCAAACAAATGACTCTTATGAACTGGTTCTTTTTTAGTGAATTAAGAAACACACAGCTTGACCAGTGTAGTTTAACTGATTCACCAAACAAATGACTCTTATGAACTGGTTCTTTTTTAGTGAATTAAGAAACACACAGCTTGACCAGTGTAGTTTAACTGATTCACCAAACAAATGACTCTTATGAACTGGTTCTTTTTAGTGAATCAAACACATACAGCATGAAGCAATCATGAAGAATCAATATTAAATTCCATACAATTCCCATCCCTAGTAAGTTATTTATTTAAGTGTTTACTTCAACTACATTTGAAGCCGTTTAATGGGGCAATAACAGAAATTTACTTTGTATTTCTGAAAACCATTATAAATAGCAGTGTTTGACTAAAAAGTTGTGGACATCTGGGAACATTGTTGAGTGACTAATTGCAGTGAACCTGAAAGTGAATAGAAGAGTTACGCAGTTAAATTGGAAAAATGACTAATTTCTAGAGAAGCTAAACTATGACAAACAGCTGAGCTAGTGACATGCTGCTGAAATATGTAGTTCAGTTGGTAGTCCCACCTCTTTTAGTTAGTTACTCCCTGAAGTTCATAAGAGCAGTTCATGTTGCAACAGTGTTGTGTCATTTGAAGTGAAGTCTGGTTTTAATTGAATCACCAGAAACTCTCAAATCCAAACACGCACACTTGTTTTGTCTCTGAAACCACAGACTAATAGAAGCCTGATTCACGGCTGTTTGTTTTGTTCTTTTAATTAATCCTAATCATGTATGTAACCACCATCTGATTGGCTAATCACTCTTTGATTCACATTCCTTTGAGTTATTTATACACGCACATGCTAAAAAGATACGGAAAGGGAGTTTACACTGTTTTTTATCTGTTTTTACCCTTTTTGTCCAACAGGAGGAGCCCTCTCCACCCCGTCCAGAGGCGTACCCGATCCCGACTCAGACATACCCAAGGGAGTACTTCACCTTCCCAGCCTCCAAATCTCAGGACAGGATGGGCCCCGGCCAGCCCTGGCCAAACAACGAACCAGAGGCTCTTCCTCCGATGGATAACCACTCTAACAACAGCATGGCTATGCAGGTTAGCCTTTTTAGGAAGAGAATGTATAAGTTCTGCATGGTATCCTGGTGACACAGTGATGTCACGACACTGGCAGCACCACAGTGTTTTTCAAACAGCTGTGTACAGTAAATACCGCATCTGTTTTTACATTGGTAGGAAAATGCATGTCTTATTGTTATAATGCATAATACTATTCAAAAGTTTTGCTTAAGATTAATATTTTTATTCAGCAAGAATGCAATAATTCATCAAAAGTGACTAAAGATATTTGTAATATATAAAAAAAAATTGTTCTATTTTCCGTTAAGACATTTTTCTGAAGGATCATGTGACACTGAAAATTCAGCTTTGCTATTACATTTTAAAATGTTAGAACAGAAAAGTTATATTGTAATATTTTACAATATTGTTGTTTTTGCTTGCTGAGCATTAAGCATAAGCATTTAAAAATCTAATCTCAAGCTTTTGAATGATATCTCTTATCTTTACATTATCAGTTATTTCAGAATTTAATGTTCAGATTTTGTAAGATTTCATTTCAATTTAATAGCGTTATCTTACAAAATAAACACATTTAATTAAAATTACCAAGCACTTATGTCCATGAATTGAATGGTTTTCAAAACAATTTTTTTTCTCTCGATTTAACGTTTCAAAAATCGTTTAAATCATTAATCATACCCATTTATTTTTGGAATTTTTTTCATTTGCTCAAGCTTATCCATTAAATAAAAGTTGTAATTCCTGTGGAGTCACAATTTACATGAACATTTTAAGCATGATATTACAAGCTTTTTAATGTTATGCCTAACATCTGTGACCTTTTTTAACAAAAATGGGAAATGAATCTCACTACTATGTCATTGTGTGTTGCTAGCGGGTGGCGCGCTCTCAGGAGGAGCTGTGCGACATGCCGGGCGGGTACCCGGGTGAACGTCTGCGCCAGGAAGACCTGATGCTCCTGCAGCAGCAGCAGCGCGAGGCGGAGTACCAGCGAGGTGGTGGCGAGCTCTGGAACCACCAGGTGTCCTCCTCGGTGGAGTCCAGCACCTCCAGCCAAGAACACCTCAACTTTTCCTCGTCCTCTGGCTCTAGGTCCCAGGGCAACCACAAGAGCGGCCCTGGCCGCTGGAAAACCCCGATAGCACCTCACTCCGGCCCAGTGGGCGTCTCCCAGCCCTCTCGCTCTGACCTTCCTCCCCCTCCTCCTCCTCCACCCGCACACTACGACTATGAGCCGCAACCAGACATGCCACTTCCTCCACCGCCGTCTGTTTCGCAGCAGGCTGCGGCTGCAGCAGATCGCAAGAAACGTGAAGAACAACAGCGCTGGTATGAGAAGGAAAAAGCCCGGCTCGAGGAGGAGCGGGAGAGGAAGAGACGGGACCAGGAGAGGAAGTTGGTGCAGATTCGCAATCCTGCTGTCCCCGGCCCCGTCATGCACAACAACCAGCACGTCCCGCTGCCGCCCGGCCCTCAGCACCAACAGATGCCCCATCCACAGCCCCCCATGCCAGTGCAGGTGCCCCAACCGTACCTTCCCCCGGTTCAGCCGCCCCAACCGCCGCCGTCACAACCAACACGGCCCGATAAACTATCAAGCCTTCCTCGCCCACCGCCGCAGGACACGGTAATCCGTGATCTCTTGCCTCAGCAGCAGCCGCGCACCATCGAGAGACGCGACCTGCAGTACATCACCATCAGCAAAGAGGAGCTGTCCGCCAGCGACAGCCTGTCGCCCGACCCCTGGAAGAGGGATGCCCGGGAGAAGCTGGAGAAACAGCAGCAGCTTCACATAGTGGACCTCCTGGACAAGGAGATCCAGGAGCTTCAGGCCAAGCCCGAGCGCACGGCCGAGGAGAATGACCGTCTGCGCAAACTGATGCTGGAGTGGCAGTTCCAGAAGAGACTTCAGGAGTCCAAGCAGAACGAGGAGGATGAGGAGGAGGAGGATGACGAAGATGTAGACACCACGCTAATTATGCAGAGACTGGAGGCGGAGAAGAGAGCACGGGTGAGCAGACGCAGGAGAAGCGATAGATATAAAAGGTTAAAGTCAACATGAAATTAAAACTGACCCTTGTTTACTTTCATATAATGGTCAATAGTCAAGACTTTTGGGTTCTTACTAATGTTTTGTTCCCCCGATGAAACTTAAAATGTCTGTGTTGAATATAGTTTGTATGTTGAAAATATTTCTAGTTATACTCGGCTCTAACGTGCATTTTGCTGTAATCTAAAAAACACACAAAATTATAGCTAACAATTAGGAGCAAGTGTAAAAGTCCTGGAAAATAACGGAAATTAATTGGTTCAAAGGCAGAAACCCTCCTTTTTAGTGGTAGTAACAACCATTAAGAGACACTACTGTTCAAATAATTGGGTTTGGTTGGATTTTAAAAAAAAAAAAGTGTTTGAAACAACAAGTTTCTTAAACTTGTTCATTTATTTGATCAAAAAAACAGTTTAAACCATAATATTGTGAAATCTTATTCATTTAAAATAACTTTTCTCTTTTTTAATGCGTATAAATAAAAAGTAAATAATATATATATATGCATTTAATAAATGTATGCATTTTCAGCATCATTACTCCAGTGCTAATTTGCTGCCTAAGAAACATTTTTTGTTGTTATTATCCAAGTCATATTTTTATTTAATGATTCATTGATGAATAGGAAGTTTATGCATTTGATTCATTACAAATGTCTTTACTATCCTTCTTGATCAAATGAATGCTTGTTTGCTGAATACAAATATTTATTTTATATCTTAAATCTCACTGACCCTGAACTTTTGAATGGTAATGTGCATCAAGATTTATTTTTATATGTAGCACCCAGTTTTTTATGTAATATGTCACACTCCAAAGGCCAATTTTGTAATCATTTTTTCCTTCAATCGTGGCTCATTCAGAAATTGCATCCCGTTACAAAAGCCAAACGGCTTGTGATGCTTTTCATGTTGACTTTAAGTCTTAAAACGTTACGTAGTTTGATGAATGGTGTTGTGATATGCTTTTATTTCCCCATGAGCTTGAGCATACATTTTTTTCAGCTGCTTTGGAACGACTGGAACAAGAGTAAGGAGATTTTAAAAGGGACTAGTTTTATTCGAGTACACCGGCACGTGTGTTTTCCCCTCATTGCTGCACAGATGGAATCATCTTATTTAGGTGCGACCCTTGTGTTGTTTCGCGTTGAGTGCAGGTCTCTTGGTTTGTCCGTAGACTTTTGCGTTAAGTTTGAAGCCGCAGTCAGCAGCAGGACCGACTGGTGAAGGAATTGCCAACAACTATTCTGGGAATCCTTGCGTGATGCTTCAGTCACCGCTGTTATAATGAATGTTTTGCCATGTGCTCCTGCAACATGCCTATGTCATTGCTTTTCCATGCTGCACCGCTGATATATGCTGCGCTGACGGAAGAGAGACGCAGGGCTTTACGATGCCAAGCGCTGGACACGTTTCCACTGCTTGCACCGACATCAACCTGCAGTACATCTCTCCTGATCTCATCTGTCATTTAACTTGTAGAAACAGATCCGTGGAGGAACCATTTAAGACTTCTGTAGATACTGGCTACCCAACCGTCCAGGATCAGAGTCGATATCATTTGAAATGCACTAACAACAATTTTTAACAAGACATGAGCACTTATTATTTAGGCACATATTTAGCCTCATCTCTGACCAGGTGGAGAATCAACACCACTGATTCTGTTAGTAACTAGGGCTGGGTAGGATAGGTTGATGGATGGACTGCTTAATAGATGGATGGAGGATTGGAAAGATTTAATCTAATATTTAAACAAGTATTTTAAAGACTAACAAATAGTGTCTGCAAATCATTTCAAATGAACATTTAAAAAATAACAGTAAGTTACAGTAATGCCTTGAGATACGCGCATAATCCGTTCCAGGACGAGCTCGTAACTTGAATTGCTCGTATCTCAAATATTTGTTTCCCATAAGAAAAAATGAATCCGTTCCGCCCCTCTAAAAAAACAAATAACTAACTATGCTAATAACGATGGAAAAAAACAGGTTTTTAATTGCTATAGAGACATACACACACACACACACACAAATTATAGTATATAAGGATTCCTGTGACATAAAATAAAATGTGGTTTTAATTATGAGTTCTTACCTTCGAGACAGACGATACAGTAGCGGCTAATGGCGGCATGTGCGAAGGAGGAGGGGGGGATAACGTAGATTATGAATGAATGAATGAATGAATGAATGAATGAATGAGCTTTATTGCCAGGTATGTTTACACATACGAGGAATTTGTTTTCGTGACAGAAGCTCCGCAGTACAACAGAATGACAGCGACAGAACATAAAACACATAATAAAAGAATAAAAAAATACAAATATGTAGACAGTGGATGACAATATACAAATGACAATTGTAGGCAGGTATATTACAAAGTGAAGTTATGTATGTACATATATATTGTGTGCAAAATTTAAGTGTATACTAAGTATGTGTGTTAGATAAATAAAGTGTGTGTGTATATAAATATAAAGTGTAGTGTGTTCGCCATTATTGTCAGCTGTTCATAAGATGAATTGCCTGAGGGAAGAAACTGGTCCTGTGTCTGGTCGTTCTAGTGCTCAGTGCTCTGTAGCGTCGACCAGATGGCAACAGTTCAAAGAGGGAGTGTGCTGGATGTGAGGGGTCCAGAGTGATTTTGACAGCCCTTTTTCTCACTCTGGATAAGTACAGTTCTTGAATAGATGGGAGAGTTGAACCGATGATTCGCTCAGCAGTCCGGACTACCCTCTGTAGTCTTCTGAGGTCAGATTTAGAAGCTGAGCTGAACCAGACAGTTACTGAAGTGCAGAGGATGGATTCAATGATGGTGGAGTAGAACTGTTTCAGCAGCTCCTGTGGCAGGTTAAACTTCCTCAGCTGGCGGAGAAAGTACAACCTCTGCTGGGCCTTTTTTACGATGGAGTCAATGTGGATGTCCCACTTCAGGTCCTGAGAGATAGTGGTGCCCAGGAACCTGAATGACTCCACTGCAGTCACAGTGCTGTTCATGATGGTGAGTGGGGGGAGTGCAGGGGGGTTTCTCCTGAAGTCCACGATCATCTCCACTGTTTTGAGGGTGTTAAGCTCCAGGTTGTTGAGACTGCACCAGACAGCCAGCTCTTTTACCTCCTGTCTGTAAGCAGACTCGTCACCATCCTGAATGAGGCCGATGAGTGTGGTGTCGTCTGCAAACTTCAGGAGCTTGACAGAGGGGTCCTTAGATGTGCAATCGTTGGTGTACAGGGAGAAGAGCAGTGGGGAGAGAACACAGCCCTGGGGAGCTCCGGTGCTGATTGTACGGGTGCTGGATGTGTATTTTCCCAGCCTCACTAGCTGCTGCCTGTCTGTCAGGAAGCTGTTGATCCACTGACAGACGGAGGTGGGCACGGAGAGCTGAGTTAGTTTGGGCAAGAGGAGGTTTGGGATGATCGTGTTAAAGGCCGAGCTGAAGTCCACAAACAGAATCCTCACATAAGTCCCCGGTCTGTCTAGGTGTTGCAGAACATAATGCAGTCCAATGTTTACTGCATCGTCCACAGACCTGTTTGCTCTGTAGGCAAACTGAAGAGGATCCAGCAAGGGCCCAGTGATGTCCTTCATGTGGGCCAGCACCAGTTTTTCAAATGACTTCATGACTACAGACGTTAGAGCCACAGGCCTGTAGTCATTTAGTCCTGTAATTTTGGGTTTCTTAGGGATGGGGATGATGGTGGAACGTTTGAGGCATGAAGGGACTTCGCACAGCTCCAGCGATCTGTTGAAGATCTGTGTGAAGATGGGGGCCAGCTGGTCAGCACAGGATTTCAGACAGGCTGGTGTAACACAATCTGGGCCTGGTGCTTTTTTCCTTTTCTGCTTCCGGAAGACCTGGCGCACCGCATCCTCGCTGATCTGGATTGCAGGTGTGGGGTAGAGGGGGGATGCAGGAGGTGAGAATGGTGAGAGTGCTTGATTGGAGAGGTGTTCAGGATGGGTTGCAGGAGCTGTTAATGGTGTGAACAGTTGTTTGGAGAGGCATTCAGGGCTGGTTGCAGGAGTTGTGAAGGGTCATTATATAAATTATGTAAATTTAGTAAATAATATGGAAGTGTATTGTTTCGTCCCGTGTAGTGGAATGTATGCCTCAGAAGCTCATATTTATTATTATTGAACACGCATAACTCGTGCTGCTCCCAGCTTAATACTCTTGAATTACTCGTCGCCCCCGGTAACCCCCGCTGTAAAATCAAGCTGCCTCTAGTGGAGATCATATGCAATTACCCCATAAATGAGGCACTTGAGCTGCTCCGAGTGCTGAACACCGTCTGTAAGCTGCTCGTATCTCAAATATTTACTCGTATCTCAAAGCAAATCCTTGAATGCTTGCTCGTATATCGGAAAACTCGGGACGCTCATATCTCAAGGCATTACTGTGTTGTTAGCTTACAATGTTTACATTTTTCAGATTGTCTACTTTGTTAAATGTATAGTAAATATTAGATGCTGCCCAGCCCTATTAACTAATGGCTAAATCTGTGACGAGTACAGCCTTTAATATCCAAACATATTTAATTCAGGCTCTTGACTTCTTGGTGGGCTGGAGTGTGTGTGTGTGTGTGGTATTTCCTAATGGCTTCCTTGTGCTTTCGAAGTCTCTGAGGCGTTCAACGCTTGCACACACACACACACACACACACACACACACACTGAAGTCCACTAATGTTTTTTCCTCCAACACCTGCCGTAGCAGCTGTCATATGAAACATGCCCTCCACCTGAGATTCAGACCTTTGGTTTCGCTCCATCTCTGAGGAGTTGGCAGGTCGAGCCGTCTAAGGGAAGGTCAACCCAATCCCATGTGTGTTTGAAGGGAAAATATTGCCAGTGCTTCAGTGGGGGGGGACGTGGAATGATGGGGAAATTCCTCACCCGCTCAAGTGTTTGTGGAGAGAAGTGGATCGCTGGCACTAATCAGACCCATTCTGCCCTGGAATGTTCCTGGCAGAACATCACTGCGTCCCGGCCCACTGCGCCAATGTTTTTTGGTTTTGTTTTTGTTTTTCTTTCTTTTATCTTCTCTAAAACCCCTCCTTTTCTTTATTTCTTACTACTTTATTTCTTCTCTCTCCCACCCCTTTGGTTGCTCTGTATGTTTTTGTTTCTCCCGCAGCAGACTGCTGTTCCAGCAATCTCTGTACTAGACTTGGTATGTTCTTTACGCTCTTTATCTCTCTTCCTGTTTCGGCTCCACCTGTGTCTCCTCTCGTCACTACCTCCCCCTCCCCCCACACCCCCTTCATTCGGCCGTGGTGGCTCCTTTACCCATGGGTGTTATTTTGAGAGAGATGTACCACTTTTTAAGCAGGGAACACCATCATGGGGACTTGGGATGTTCATTGTGCTCCACTGGAAAACTGCTGCTTTTGCAACAAAATCTCAAAATGAGCCGAATGAATCCATAAGAAAAGACATTTTTAAAGCTGAAGTGAGTCATTTCTGAGCCAATGGACTAAATACTATAGTTATTATTTTCAAAACTAGTTATATTCAAAAATCGTCCATTGCTTTCAGTTCTTTAAACTCATGCCAACCATTGGTTGAGGTTGAAAATATTTTTTTCTTTTCAGTGAAATCAACCTACAAATGCTTCATTTTGGTTAATAAAATGATGCAAAGATTTATTTTTAAGTTCATTAAAGGTTAAGATACAATTATTTTGACCCTTCATTTGTTTTCTTAAATTATTTTTAATTTTTAAAATTAAACAAAAAAAACATGGCACTTTTGAAGGCTTTAAAAGAACAAATAATGTTATATTTGTATAAAAACTTACAATAATTCTTAAAACTTGTGGATTATTTGAGCTGTAAAAGTCACTTTAGGGTTTGACGTTTCATAAACCGTTCACTTCCATTGTAAGCGCTTCACTGTAACCCAGGTTTTTAGTTGTTGTGTTTAAGAAAAAGAGGCAGAAGTTTAAATAAATGTTTGTCGTACTCGACAAATATGCCACAAATGCTGTTCATTTAGTTTATCCTGTATTAAATACTTTTATTTTATTTGAATTGCACTCTTCAGCTTTAAATGTGCAACCGGATGTCTGGAAGCGTAGACTTAGACATGACCGTTTGTACCAAGAAAACCACCAAATTCATTCCAGAGAAAGCTTTGGCTGTTTTTTTGCTCCGCGGAGAACATGATGAAGCTCTGCTGCTTTCGGCAGCTGGTGTTTCAGTGCAGTGTCATCACGAGGGGTGGGTTGGTGCATGTTTTCTTCCAGCCCGGTCTCTCCGGCCCTGAGCTTGCTTGCATGTGGGCCTCATTACCATGCCGTGATCTCCTCCACTCTTTCTTCCTCCACTCCACTCATCACCGTGGCGCTTAGCCGCTCCTGTAATCTACGTTCCTCCGTGGTTTCTGGTGCTGGTCCCCTATCCTGACTACTGGACATGTCTCTGTTTATGTCGCTTCCCTCTGATTTCGGATGGAAACGTTGTATGGCCATGACTTGTATTTGCTTACCTGTTGAGCGTTGTATATGTATTGTGTGTGAAGTTTCATCGAGGTGTTTAGATTATCTTTTGAACGATTTTCCATAGAGGTGAAGAGGCGTTTCTGTCAGTAAGTTGTTTGCATGCAACTGTGTATGTGCATGTCATTCTCTTTAATGTGTGATTGTGTTCGATGCACGATTCCTTTCATCACAGATCAACTTTTTATACAGATCACTGCATCAGGCTATAAATGAGCTATTAATAAATAAAACTACAGATCTAGATGATTTTAAAAATCATTTTAATGTAGTATTGGGTTTAGTGTTTGGTGTAAGTATACGTTTATAAGTTCAAATGTTTGAGTTTGGTAAGATTAAAGTCTATTGTGTTCTCCAATGCTGTAGTTACTTGATCAATACAGTAAAATCAGTGATACTCTGAAATATTGTTACTATTTAAAACACAGATTTTAGTATGTCATGGCAAATCTCAATTTTCAGCATCATTACTCTAGAACACATAATATTAGTAATATTATTAATACACATAATATTATTGTGAAACATTTTTTAGAGTACTTTAATGAGTAGAAAGCATTTATATGATATAGAAAAGTAAAAGTATTGCTTTTAAAAGTAAATCTTAGATTCCAAACTTTTGAATGTTAGTTTTAAGTTAAATCACAAAATCACCCAAAATTTGTTCACTAATAAAAACTTTTTCTTTTTTTAGCTTAAATACTTTTTTTTTTTTTGTCGTTTTAGGATTAAATTGAAATTAAATTTAGTTATCCAATAAAAAAACTTTAACTCATCAGTTTTAAGTCAAGTTTAAGTTTAGATTTAAAATGGCAAATTCAGTCAGTCCAATCCGTCTCATCTGTGCTTCTCTAAACCTGATTATGCGTTGTGCACCTCAGCTCCAGGACGAGGAGCGACGACGGAAACAGCAGCTGGAGGAGATCCGCAAGCGTGAGGCAGAAGAACGAGTCAAACAGGAGGAGGAGAGACGCTGGAGAGAGGAGGAGAGAGCCAGACGAGAGACCGAGGAGAAGGTATAGAGATCGAAACGGACCAGCGGCAACTAGGAACTTTCTCTATGTAGAAAATATTCTATATGCATTTATTTAAGATGTTCGTGATGACAAAGGACTCTTAGTCTGTAAATGCAGCATGCAGTTAAGTTTCTTTTTTTTTGGTGTAATGTGCAATTGCAGGCATGTTTCAGCACACTTCATATGAGTTGCAGATTATCTTTGTCCCCCCCCCTCAACCAAGCCTTAAACACAAGCCAATACAATAGCACATAGATTTGAATGTCCTAATAATCTTGCTATTGATAAGTGATTATCAAAGTTAATTATAGTGAGAGGTTTGTTTTTGGGGCAGATTCCCAATATTTTCTCTGCACCTTAAGTCAGACTTTCTGCATGTTTCCCTTAAGGAGACACACGTGTGATCAGCCATGTTTAATTCTGCTAATGCAAAGCTTTTTCAAGGTTTCCATGTGGATGGTTCCTCACGATCTTGTAAGTGAGTGCGATTAAAGACAGCAGCTGATGTTTAATACGTCAGGCTGTACAATATCACAGCCGCTTGTGCTTAATTTAATCCTGGAGTTAGCAATGATCCGTTAACTGATTGAGTTTGTTTAACTCCTATGTGTTACACTTCTGCAGTGCCTCTTACCAGTGGTCTGAATTTACATTCTCCATCTAAAATGTGAGCAAAACATCATCCCACTATGTGACCATCGAGTTTTATTTGTGCCCGTGTGCGTCATTTTCAGACCACTGGTAATTTTAGAGGCCAGTTGTGATGTCCAACTGCATGTCTTCACAACATCTCCACTCCTGTGTTTGTGATGTGTCCCCATTCCCTTCAAAGAAACGCATGAGAATCACACGTCAGATCTTTAGCATTTTGTCGGGCGGCCATTGCCATTGCATACAACATTGCTTGGAATTGCTGTTGGAAGTGGGCCCACCTTGGTTTTCATGGAGGCCGTCCCAGATTGAACTAGCTCATGTGTGTTTTGCCTCCATATGCTCTCATAAGAGACATTCCCACCGCATACTAACCCAGGGGATCCGTGCACAGAGACCAGAGCAGCCAGCCGCTGGGTGTTTTTCTCCAGAGTTAAACCGCCAAATGCCAGCCAGACCTTGTAACAGTATCGTATGCTCCAGTCTTTTTCATCCAGTTAGAACCAGACGCATCTGTCGGCTGTAGTGACTTGTTCCTCTTTGGTGCCATCTGGTGTGCAGACAATCAAATGCAATGTCTTCACTGCAAGCACATGACATATTGCAACTAGATTGTGTTCATACAGTTAGCATTTTTCATCAAGATATAATCACTAATGTGAAGTCTTTGAAGCGCTTATGCACAAGTAAACTAGCCACATGTAAATTAGATCCATATCTAATATACCGTATTTTCCTGCATATAACCCGCAGACGCAGATAATCCGCACCCTCATATAACCCGCAGGTTTTGGGGTTTTGTGTAAAAAAATCGTAACCCAGACCCATAGATTGATGAACTGTTTTTTGTAAGTTCACATTTCAAATGTTGCTCGCATGACGTCAATTATCATAACTGTTCAGGCTCGGTACACAGTGCTTGTGTGCGAAATTCAAACAATAAGAAAACAAACACAAGTCAGAATCAGAAGAAAAAGAAAAAGCAGTGTCTCACGTCCCTTAAGAAGCGATTCTACAGGTGTTGATCATCGGATGAGATAAGAGCCCGCCCTTCTTGCATGATTGACAGGTCAGACAGCCTATCAGCGCCAGCTGTCAGAGTGATAGTACAAGCACCAAAGAAAAAAAAATTGAAATATTAAGTGTAAAAAATGTGGGATATAGCCCGCACCCTTATATAACCCGCACCCCCCCCCAGCAGGGCTTGTAAAATCTGGTATAACCCGCGGGATATATGCGGGAAAATACGATATATATGTAGGCACACACTATATTCAGGGCTATTAACTATTTCAGATGAGCTCACCCCAGGATGGGTAGTGGAGAGAAAAAAGTGATTGGTCGCTGTTCATGTCAATCAGCCTGGCGTTTGTTCAAATGGCCAGATCCAGTTGGAATTTAGGTCTAGTTTGTGCCTTTGCTTGCTTGCGTGTAGACTTTTTGTTAAAACCACTGGCCCACATTCCACAAACACGCAAGAGTAAGTTTTAGCTATTTGATTCACTATTCATATTGCATCACATCAGAAAACGGATATGTTTTACTACAATGTAGCTTTACTACATTGGTGCATCCATTAGCTTTTGACCCAGGCCTCGCCGGTGCCCCTGGTGGTCAGAGTGAGCGGCGCAGGCTAGCAAAGGCAGCTCTAACCAGCTCTTCCCATGTTCCCCCTTCAGAGGAGACAGGAGGAAGAGTACTACACCCGCCTGGAGGCAGAGCGGCGCCGGCAGCACGAGGAAGCCGAGCGCAAGCTGCTAACGCCAGACGAGCCTGGTCTGTACAGACCCCCCCTTCCCTGGGACTACCAGCCCCCTTCACCCGCAAGCACCCCCACCACTAACAACAACAACAGCGCCCCTCCGCCCCCGCCTCAGAGAAACACCTCCTACCTCAAAACCCAGGTTGCCTCCCCCGACACCATATACACTGCCAAGTTTGTCTCGTACAATGACGAGGAGGAGGAGGATGAGGAGGACGCGGGCCTAACAGGTCAGGTTAAGCTCTCGGCCACCCGGAAGTCGTACGGTGACCTTCCGCCCGCCCAAAAGCCCCAGCCGCCGCCAACCGCGCGCAAGCCCCGTCCCGTCTCAGATGGCATCTTTCTGTCCAACTCATTCCAGCTGCCCGCAGCGGCCAATGCCAACAGTACAGCTCTCAAGGCAGGGCAGCCCCCTCTCCCTCCCACCAAACCCAGCTTCGTCCCATCAGCCAACTCGAAAGGTAGAGACGCCGAGGAGAGAGAAGGGCCCGATCTCAGCCCACTCGTCCTCCATTTGTTATTGGGTTATTCGTTTTCATGTTTTGTTTATTTTGGTGTTCGTTTGTTCCTTTTCCTGTTTTCCAACGGAGACTCAGCGCTCTACATTTTCCATATTCCCTCTACCTTTCTATCTGTAAATTTACGTAGCATCATAGCCAATCAATCGAGCCACATGTCCTTTTTTTTTTCTTGGGTTTCTTTTTTTCCTTCTACAGGAATCTTCTGGGTTCAGTACAAGTTGAGCTCAGTTGATGGCATTCATCCGTTATCATAGAAAACGATATCGACTCATTTCTCTTTTTCTTTTTGAAACTGCTATTCAAAAAGTTTGTTTTGAAATACTTTTTTCCCCCCAAAGAAATCAATTTTGTTATTCAGCAAGGATGCAGATATGTATAATTCTTTCCTTTTTATCTATATATCAGGAAAACAATGTGTTTTCAGCATATATAATACTGGGTTATAACTTTACACTTGTGTTATAATCGTTGTTCACACAACTACTGTAAAAGCCTGCAAACTAAAGTAAGTAACTTTTGCAAACTGTGACATTTACATTTCTGCATTTAGCAAATGCTTTTATTCAAAGCGACTTGCATTGCATTCAAGAATCAAGTTTCCCTGGGAATCGAACCCATGACCTTGCCGTTGCAAGCGCCACTCTCTAGTTACAGAAAAAATGTTCAGTCAAAAATACCAGAACGTTTGCTCTAACTCTATATAAGTCGATTAGGTGGTTCCAGACTGTTCCCTTGAATCAGCAGAACCATATTTTAACCGTTACTTCAATGCAATTTATTTGTATTATTACAGTTTTCCTAGTTATGCAACGGATGCTTTTGATTGAGCTCAACTTGTATTAAACCCATAATATTCCTTTTAAATAGTAATTAGATTTTTGTTTGTTTTCCGATCACCTACTCTCCCCGATTCCTCTTCCTCGAATCATCCTAGCGCCGTACAAGCAGTCAGTAGATCTCGTGATTCGCTGTGCGGTCCAAAATCAGTCCAAGTACTGTTGGTGTTGCCAGCCGTTTCATATGTGTGTGTGAGAGTTGCTTTTGGGGCAGCGGCTCGACGCCTGCTCGAACATTATCAGCTCAGGGAACGAGACACTGGCTTCTTGTCACTTGCAGTGGTGGGCTCAGCGCTGCACCTCTCCTCAGTCCTGTTTATACTTGGCAACGGGGAAAAGATCTGTTGGATGAGGCGCTTTTCTTGTGCTTGACTGTTTAAAATGAACCGGATATCTTAGCACAGCGACCTTAAGAAACCTCAGTGCGTACAGTCCTAGACTTTAAAGGCTTTCTAGAGTGTTAATTTTTAATCCGTGCATATAGTTCAGCCGAGTCAAAACTGTTGTAGATGTTTTAGTATAACACTAGTAATATTTTTAGATCAGTTTCAAGTTCATGTAGCTTTGAATTTCACAGAAGTTGCACTGTCATTTTTTTCCCCTCTAAATAATTGTAATTTGTTTTATTGGAAAATATTTGTACCTTTTGAAAAATAATGTAAAAACATTATATTATATATAAACAAATATTATCGTTTATTTCTGTAAATATTTTATTTAGATTTATTTTAATTACCCAGTAACTATTTCAAACTCTCTCACTTTTTATTTATTTTTTTACATTTTGCAACAGATGTGAAACTTTTAAACAGTCACGTGCAAAAAAAGCTTTTTGACCCTATTGCACAAAGATGCCCAGTGTATCTGACCTTGCATGTAATTGCTCAAAGCTTCCCTCCACTGAATGTCATTGGGGCCTGTTGTGATCATAATTGCATTTACGCTTACTGAGGAACTAACTTTGCATTAATCAGCCCATAAAAAGCACGGCACTCCTCCCTGCTCAGACTGACTGAAACTTTTTAAAGCCATGAATCAATTGCTGCTGCTGTGCTTAATGCGTCTCTTACCAAATCAAGCTCATTATTTCTGTCTGCAACACTGCTGAAGCCTCATGGACCCAAAACCAGTTCTCTAGTGATGCGTTTCCATCACTGTACAGCACTGCGGACACTTCATACACACCCTTGGGTTTCTGTATGTTTGCACTCACAAAACCTAGTAAGCTGCCTATTTACACAAACGGTATTGAAGGTACACGTCTTTTCAGAATGCATCGCAAATTAAAAAAGGTAATCTGACATGAGACATATCAATATAGTAATAATAAATATATGTAAGCATGTGTATATATAAAAATAAATGTGTTTTGTAAAATAAAAAGTTAACTATAAATACTAAATTCATTACTGAAATATCATATGAAAATAATCTGTGCATAAGAATATTAATATCTATAAACATATTTAGAAACACATGCATGTGTGTGTGTGTATATATATATATATATAGTGTGTATGACAATAATAAAGTAGATGAATATTAATAATGCATTTAATAGTATATAGTAAATATTTTATTTAAAGTATTATAACATTTCTTAAAATATTTTATTAGAGTGCTGTCAAATTAATTAATCTTGGTAAATTGCATATAACATAATGTGTACATGATTGTACACCGATTACACTCACATATATGTATATAAACAAAAACTTTTATTGCATGCGATTAATCGATTTGACAGCACTAATTATATTTCTTTCATTGCTTAAAAGAACATATGAAGCCTTAAGTTTAATATTTAAAAGTTTGAGAAAAAGTAAGAAATTTAAGAAATGTAAAAAATAATTTTTACATAATTATATGAATTTAATGTAAAAACAAAAAACAAATCTATAAATATTTCTTTAAAAAATTATTTAACTTGAACAGGTTGTAACGGGGTTGTAACGTGTAATATAAATTGTGTATTAGATTCTTACATTATGATGCTAAATCAGTAACTTTTAGTAGGCAGCTCACTATATTTTGTAACCGATTTATATTGACTTTGCTTGGTTTCAGCTGTGTTGTAGTTCTCACTCTTATATTCTACATTCTGTTGTCTGCTGTCTCGCTGTTCGGTTTATATGTTTATGCCATCCTCATCTGCTTGGCTCCACCCGACCCTCCCCTGCTTCCTCTCACATTGGGCCGCGTGGAATCATGGGATTCCACAGCCCTCCATCCCTTCTCTCAGAAGCTTCGCCGACCTGCTGGAATAACCAAGTCTCAAAGCAAAAAGGATCACTAGCTGTGGACTCGCAGCGTTTAATGTTTATTTCCTGCTTTATTGCTAAAGAAGTTGGTCGTGTTTCTAAAGCACACGATGGTTTCAAAATAAATTTTTGAGGTTTGACTCAAAGCAAAACAAAAAAGCCTCAAAGTAATGATCTTAGCTCATGAATCAGAAACCAGCATAAAAACAGACCTTAAATGTTCAGCGCTCATTCTCTTCCAGGTTTTATGAATACAAACTGAACAGGTCTGCAAATATGCAAATACATGTACAGTAATACCTCGGTTTATGAGTTTAATTTGTTCCAAGAGCTCGTAACCCAAAATTCTCGTACACCAAAACTATTTTCCCCATAAGAATACAATAAAAATCACTCGATTCGTTCCACACGACCATAAATGCCCTTTTTAAATATTAGTTTTGGTTTTTACCCTATTAATTACAGTTACAATTATAACCATTAAGATCTCATATAAATACTAATTATTAATTGACAATTAAACTCTAAAAATACTTGAGAATTTACTGTTCTCTTACAGGGAGAATTTCATCCCTTCTTCCTCATCTTGAGGTCATTGTCTATATGCTGTACTGTACGTATATATTTCACTACGTGAACAATAGCGATCACAATTAATGTTAACAACACGAGGTAAAGCCGCTGTAAATCACTTATAAAAGTATCACTGTGGTGAATGATGCACCAAACCGAGCGACACTGAGAGAATGAACGAGTGAAGGGGTGATGGGCTGTGTGAGAGGCTGTCGTTAGGATAGTTCCAGTAAAAATGCATGTGGGCGAGGGGAAAATTATCTCGCACTCCGATACAATGCTCGTATACAAAGTCACTCATAAACCGAAGTATTACTGTAATCTAAAACGCAACTAAAACCTTTCACCTCTAATTGGGCCTTCTGTCGGTGTGTGTGTTTTTGGAGCCACTAAACCATCAGCTACACTGATTTGCTCTTGAAGAACTTGGTTGTCACCAGTGGAGAAGGTTTTTCTTTTTTTTTGGTTCACAAGTCAATGTGTTTGTGTCTTTCTCCCACCGGCCCAAACTCATTCCATTATCAGTCAATCAGTGAAACCGTCAACATGCATTTGGATTGCAGTTGTGCTCTGGTTCGATCCGAAACCGTCTCTTTGCCCTGACAGACACACGGACACGTGAGCCTCGTAGATGACGCCGACGGTAGGTCAGCGGTGGGGGTCGCCGTCGTGGAGGAGCGTCTCGCTCGCAGACGCTCCTCAACACGAGAGCAGCTGCTGCTTGACCTCCACCTTTGACCTTTGATCCACAGACCTTGTGTCAGGTGTGCTTTGGAATGCTTTAACACTAACTAAACCAGCTTTCCTTTCGCTGTTCCGCTTCTGGTCTGTGGAGTCGCTTTGAGAACACAAGTTGCTGGGCTAAAATATGGTTGATTGAACAATCTTATTATTAAACAGATTTAAGGGTCCGTAATGGGGAAGTGGAGTTTTAAAGTGAATAAAAGTATATTTATATATAATTATTTACGTGTATGTGTAGCCATTCTCTCTCTCTCTCTCTCTCACGTACACACAATTCATCACCATTATGGGCCCAGCAGCTTTTGCAATTATCTTGCTAATCGCTCTTGAAATGATATTATTGATATTTCATATGAATTTCACATTGTTTTTACCATTTGACAAAATGAAAACAGGATTTAATTCGTACACTGGAAACACAACAGGACTAGGATCAGGAGACGTTCACAAGGACCTACGAGAGAAGTGGACGAAAGGGTGAGAATTGTGTACTCAAAATTTTTCTTAAAACCCAGAACGATTGTATGATGCATGTAAATCAAAGATGACATTTATTTCTGTAAGCCTCCGCAAACATCATTAACCCTTCAAACCCTGAGCTCACGGCATTGGGTGCGGTAGATCCACCACCCGAGAACATACACACCCTGTATATTTGGGACATTTATCAATGCTTTAAATGAAGTTTTTACTGCAAAACAATGTTTGAAGTTTTTAGTCAGTATTAATTTACTCATGCTATTCCAAACCCATAAAGCTTCATCTTTCTACGGAGGAACACAAAAGATGATGTCAGAACAATATTTATTTATATGTATAGAATGGGGAATGAGGTTAAGATTAAAAAAATGCCACAAAAATGCATTTAAATTGTCCATTTGACTCATAACCTGTATCTCAAGTCTCCTGTATACGATAACTTTGTGCAAGGAAAAGTCCGAAATTTCAGTCGTTATTAATTTGACTTGGGTGTTGCTCTCAAATTCCTCTTCAGTTCAAATGTGTGCCAGAATTTGTCGTAAATTTTTAGATCGTAACAGAACTATGGAAGCTTGTTTCAGCCACAGGATACAATTTTTAAAAAGGTTATCGTGTCGTTTTGGTTTACAGTTCTAACTTTTTGCTTGCAGTTTTGAGTTTGTCTCGCAATTCTGCCTTAGGATTTGCAAGATATAAACTCATAACTGCACGTAAAAAGTCAGAACTGTGAGATAAAAGTTTATAAATTTGCAATTCGCTTCTTTTTTTAATTGTGAGTTTATAACACGATTCTGACCTTTTGTTCTCTTGCAGTTGCGAGGGGGGGAAAATCTGACCAATTGCAAGTCGATTCTGACTTTTTCTCTCAATTCGTAATCTTGCAGTTTATATCTCAACTTTCTTTTTTCTCAGCATTGCGAGATATAGTTATGAACTTGGGTTTGCGAGATAAAAGTAAGAATTGAGAAAATGTTGCTATTACTTTTTTTAAGTCTTGCGTGAAAAAAACGTTAGTTGCGAGTGTATTTTATTCAGTTCGTTACACTTATTTCTCGTAATTCAGACTTTATAGCTAACGGTTCCAAGAGAGAAAAACTCTCACAAACTGAATTGTGAGACAGAAATTCACAACTACGAGTTATAAAGAAAAAATTTAAATTGGGAGATTTGTCTGCAGTTACTTATAGCGGAAACAAGCTTCCATATAGAGTTTGTTATGCCATACGTAAGTCAGAACATGGATGAAATGTGTATTCAATCCTTTCGTGTTCATTGCTTACATATGATTGTGTTTGATTGCAGCGGCCCCGATCAGGAGAACACAATAGGCGGAGCTCCGGAAAATCTGACATTCAAGGAGCGCCAGAGACTCTTCTCACAGGGAAAGGAAGTGTCGAATAAAGTGAAAGCGTCCCGGAAGCTCATGGAACTGGAGAACGAACTGAACGTGAAGCAGTAGTGAAGAACCCCAGCAGGACTAATTGCCAATACGTGATCCATCCCTGAAAACACACACACACACACAAAACACATCCAGCTATGGCTTCCCAGTGATTTCCAAACATTCTTTTGGGGTTTTTATTGGAGAACTGGACGATTAAGTATCATTTAGCTGCAATAAGAGATGATATTCCGTAAATTCCCTCGAAAGATATATTATAATAAAGCACTGTAAATTGTTTTAATTATATTAATAAGAAAATTGAAATGACCTGAAGGGGGGTATATTTTTGTTTTGAAGAGTTATTGAAAAATGATGCGTTTGCTCATTTTATTTTTTTTAATAGGCAGAAAAGTGGGATATTTTATGGTGTTATTTTATTCTCTTTCTACATCTTTCCACTATTTCTTTCATTTGAAAGTAAGTGCCGATATAATAGACCGATGTCAGTGCAGAACAAGATCCCGGTGTGTTGTTGAACCGCTATGAACGAAACCTATATAGGAGGCTCACTTTTTTTTTTTCTTGTCGCACCATTTTATTTTATTTTTTTCGACTGGTTCTTCCGCGTTCAAGCGATTTTGCTGGGAAACGAGCTCTCGTAACCTTGTTAGCACCATTTGAGTTTTTCCTTTTGAGAATGTAGTCGTTTTTTTTTCTTGAATATTTTTTCTGCACCATCTGCAAGTCTGTCGTTGCGTAAGAGCGCTGAGGTTTACCACTTTTATAAAATGTTTAGAATTTTCTAATTTCCAGATTTTCCTTTTTTGTGCTGAACTGAACCAGACGTTCGATGGTAGCATAATGTTAAAAAGAGATGATTTAAATAAAGAGGTTTGTGGAAACGCCTTTTAATTAGCAGGTATTTATTTGAACCTTTGCTGATATAGTGACAGATTTGTTTGTATTTATAAGTCTGGATAGTCTGCGGGTTAAATTTAATGAATAAGCGGCACACGTGAGAATTAAACGCATCTTTTGACACCGTAGATGAGCCGCTATCTGCTGTGTGACGGTGCGTTAAACGGCTTCCCTCAGCTCAGTATTGCAGACGTGTATTTAAACGGAGGATCTGGTCGTGTCTCTTCAGTTTCAAGCACCTGTGTCTTTTCATTCTTAGTCTAGACCTGTTGGCGCCTGTGTAAATAATTTTCCAGAAAACAGACTTTGTACATTCAAATGATGCATAAGGGTAATGTCAATATCCTTCCTTTTTTGCCACTTTGAGAAACATAAACTGACACATATACAAACACGTTTTAGGTTAAAGATTAATTCATTTGATTCATTTTAATGGTTCTTACATAGGCTTTTGTAAATCATAAATAAATACGGATTTTACAAAAAAAACTGAAAAATTGTCTATTTTGTAAGAATCATTCATCATATCATGTCATATACAATGTGCATTATATTAGTGCTGTCAAATTGATTCATTGTGATTTAATCGCATCGAACACAGGTTTTGTATAATGTGTGTGTGTACAGCATACACACAAGCGTAGTGTATATAATATATACACGCATGTAAACAAAACCTCATGTCAAATACAATTAATACATTTGAAAGCACTTTACTATTTGTATTTTGTAATTATATTTTAAGAAAAATTAAATAAAAAAAAAATTATGCTGACCTACTATTTAAGAGTTTAATTAGGTAATTGTATATTTCATATTTGTATATAATTTCAGTCTTTAATTAGACTTTTTTTTGTCATTGTAATATCAGGAAAGTGATGTCCATTTTTTTTTTTACTTTGAATTCAAGTCTATAGTGATGTTTGTGGGGCAAAGTTAAAACAAAATGAGAAAAGGTGAAATAACTATATGAGCTTTACTTCCAATGCATTTTTAATCAATTGATAGTTCTGAATGCAAACGTAGTCACTGATCCATTTAACATTGCGTTTGAGATTAATTGGGCAGTTAAATAGAAATAGACAGATCTCATGTAAAATAGTTGTGGCCTAATATGGGTTGAGTATTAACATCAGCGTTGTATTATATAACAGGTTCATGTTTTGTGTATCAACCAACACACCCATATCAGTGGTTACTTAAGTTAGAGTAGGTTAGGTTACACAAAGCAGTTGATCTTTGTGGTCTTAATTCTCTAAAGGTGTGTAACGCATTAGTGTGTGTGTGTGTGTGTGTGAGAGAGAGAGAGAGAGAGAGAGAGAGAGACTAACACCAGGTGAAGAACATTGATCATCTGTCAGTGTACAGACATAAATCTGGGGGAGGATTTAATGTTGTTGAGAACAGTTTTGAGTGTATTTCTGAAACTCTATCACTGCTTTCTCCTGGTCTTTTGTCTCAATGGATCCTATTCGCAGTCAGCGAATTTCTTTGATGGCTTCCAGACCTAAGGTAACAGGCTAACATGGTCCTTCACCGGCCAAGACCGTGCATACAGTAAACCGCAACGGCCTGAGGATTAGATAAAGACAAAATCAGCTTTCATCTGGCTGACGACAGCTTATGAAAACTCGTAGATCCTTATAAAAATATGATATTTTAACATAGAGCGTTACAATTCTAAATAAAGCTTGACTGATAATTGCGTATTGCAAGCTCTTCATAAAACTGTACTTAAGCATTTTAATTATATCAAATGTATTACTACTGATAGTTGGTTATGTTAACATTTGTTTTTATTTCAGAAAAATTAAGAAATAAAAAATACACAGGCGTATGATTGAAATAATATAATCTCTTTTTCTTAAGGTAAATGCATTCGTCATGAAGAAAACAAATAAAAATGTACGCTATGTATTTGTATATACATCTCAATTAAATTTGAGATTGTATGTTATATATTATTATTTCTTATATATACTATATAAGAAAGCTAGTGTCGTTTTCACTTTATATAATTCGCAAGATATGAATTTGTGATGCCAACTATTACATTTTCATATTATTGAAACGATAATTCTTCAACAAACATGTCATCACTCGTAGACATTCTAATTCTTAGCAATTTTTGATATTTAGGGAAAATACAGTTGTCAACAATTATAGTTTTTACTAGTTCAAATTTAATTCTTGATATCAAGAATTTGCATTTCTACAAGTTATGGCATAATTGTTGATACCAAGAATTAACATTTTTAATGGTGTATATGTAATTCTTGATATCAAAACTACCATTGTTACTGGTAGAAAACTAATTCCTGATGTCAAGAATTAGCATCTTATCTAGTGAAAATTGATTTGTTGATCTCAAATTCATGTGAATGATTGAGTCAAAACGGCTTGCCATAGTGGAAATGTAATTCCAAATGTAATTTGTATTTTAACTAGAGAAAATCGAATTACTACCAATTCATATCCTGCAAAAGATTGAATGATAAAGCGGCTGCCCATACTGGAAATTAATTCCTGGTATAAAAAATAGCTATAATTAACTACTAGTACAAATCTATTTCCTGATATCAAGATTTACCAGTAAAAAACTAGTTATCTTAACTAGTAAAAACTGAATTGTTGTGATCTCACAAATTAATTTCATGTGCATGATTGAGTGTTAAAACTGCTTGCCATAGTGAAATCTAATTAATGATATAATAAATAAAAAGTCATCAAGACTTTCCATCTTAACTAGCAAAAATTGAATAGTTGGTCTCACAAATTCATCTCCTGTGAATGATTAAATGTAAATGCGGCTTGCCATATCGAGACTAACAGATAGCTGTAAAGTTTTAAAAGTAGCGCAAGTTCAAAAACACGTCGCATAGACAGACACTTGATGAAAATGAATCTGTGGGCTTTTCCTCCGATCATTTTTCCTCACCTCCCCTTTAGCTTTGGCTTCCTCCAAGACGCTCAGGAAGCGGCGCATCTGCGCGGGACTGCGGCATGGTGAGACCGGTCTGGTACAGCATGAGGGTGAGTAAATTATTTTTATTTGTGGGTGACCTAACCCTCTCAGGGTACAAATTTTCACTTAAATGTTTTTTTATTTTGTATAATTGGTCTGCTATACATTAATGCCCTAAAGGCTCGTCCGGTCTAGGAAAATTGATCTCCCTTCATTCAAATATTATCAAAAATGTGTTAAATATCTAAGCATTTTGTTGACTTTGGAGTCAATTTTTTTTATTTCTGACAAAGCAAAGAAGCATGCCAAATTGTGCAGACATAATGTTTGACCAGGCTGCCAAACAAAGAAATTATGAATGTATGCAAAAAGACAACCAACAAAATATTAATAACTGATTATGTTGTAGTCAATGTATGCTTTTTCTCATGGTAAAAAAAAAACTTTAGCTGTAGTTTCTCTTCTTTTTTTGCCAAACATTTTTTTTCCAGATCAATATATTAATCAAGATTAGTGTTTTATTCATCCCTCGTTTTTAAAATATATATTTTAAATTACATATAAAGTATTTTCACCATGGTTTAGCCAAAATTGTAGTCTCATTAAAAACAAATATCCCTTACAGACATCACTTTTGGCTACTATGGTATGAAATAAACTTTCAACAAAACGGTTATTTCTGTATTCTGTATCTTCAGTATTTCTGAAGTAAATTTCATTAGAGCAGAAACCAACTGAAAATAGACAGCCAAAAGTAATCATGAACATTAGAAGTAATGCTTTTCTACTGTTACGGCCGTCTAGGGCCAGACATAACATAAATAAATGTGTACTCACTCAATGCTTACGTGATACAAAAGTAAATTTATGCAACCAAAAATAGATACCGTAATGAAACTCACAAGGCCAAAATAACTTAATTTGAATACCCTCTAAATTCCCTAATGAAAAATAAATATACCAAAAAAAACAATGTAACTTCCCTAACTCCCTTAATTCAAAACATGGTACAAACAATAGATGCAAAAGAAAATGGTGTCCACTCCCTACTTCTTTAAACTGAGTGTTTTACAAATTATATTTACACAAATTAAATCAAAACCAATAATGACTAATGAAAACGGATGTCAAAAGAAACAAAAAGCAAGTTCACAACGAACACAATCAAATCCAGAACCAACAAAACAGAGCAAAACAAAGGCCTGGATCCTCTCTGGAGCTGTCCTTTCACGCAACCAATCAGGATCTCTGCTGGCTTGATTGCTGGACACACCTTCTCTTGTGTCAGACAACCTGGAAGGAAAACACTAAAACAATATAGGACGTAACGCCCCCACCCTTAAAATAAATACCATTGGTTTTCAATTCAATGATAGATACGTGAAAGAGTGTTAGTGATCACTTTTATCCTGTTGTGTTTAGTGGACTCAGATTTTGTTTTAAGTGTCTCGTGTCAATGGCGCCGGCCCAGGCCCGGTTGTCTCACTAGCCTTTGAGCCACATACGCCAGCTGCTCTGTCTCCTCCTGCCAGCCCACCAGCTCTCTCCTCAAGTTACCAGAGATAACAGGAATCTATCCTCATACCCTTCTCTCTCTTGGCCACGGGACCCTGTGATAGAGCACTAAGATGGGACTCGTGGTGATATCAGGGGGTGTGCAGTTTGGACAGTAACCCAAGCCAGTATAAACACAGCCCAAATATATCCTCAGCCACTCTGTGGTTGGGGATTGAGTGGGCATCTGGGAGAAGCCTGGCACTAGAGTTGAGGCAAAAAGAATAACAGAAGGAAAGAAAGTTTAGCATCTGAAATTTGTTGACTGAAAGGTGTCCAAAAAGCAGTCTGGGATGAACTTCACTTTGGGCTTCAAAGCAGGGATGGGAGACTCAAGTTCGATGGAGAACTTGGAGAAGCAGCTCATTTGCCCCATCTGTCTGGAGATATTCACTAAGCCTGTGGTGATCTTACCCTGCCAGCACAACCTCTGTAGGAAGTGTGCCAGTGATGTTTACCAGGTATTGGTAAATTCCTATTATAGTGTTCTAGTGTCCTATTTGTTAGGTTGAATGCTCATTCTTTCTGTAACATCCAGTAACTCCATGTTAGGTCTGAAGTATTAAAAACCTGAAAGAGATTTGACATTTTCAACCTGTCTGTTACCTTTGGAATTCTTTTTGTGATTTTGAAACAGTGGTTTTGGATTTAAGAGTATAATCAAGTCTGAGGTTAAAATGACTTCCACATTTAGATAAGCTACCTAATTAGCCAACATGAAAGTTGCTTAAAACATATGGCTAAACTACTATAAAGATACAAGTGTGAGGTCTTATGATGTGGGCAACTGATGTAGTCCTCGTGTAGGAATTCGTCAGACAAAGTAATTTATTTTCGCTCCGTCAAGTAGCCTAAATGTTTATCGAAGCAACCGCGAATCACTTGAGCGAATGATTCAGTGATTCATGAAGACTGACACTTGATTCCTAAATGAATCAAAGCTTCTAAACGATTCAGTGGAGTGAATCATTTCCCTCGGTTGCGTGTCGACAACCAGAGGAATATCGTTGAAACTTGCAGAAAGTGCCAATGGAAATGCCCAAGTCTGGCAATTCCTTGTGTGGAATATGCAACGTTTTGATTTTTTTTACGAAGGAAGGAAACAATTGAAAGTTTAAGACTTTAACAGACGGTGGATAAAAGTGATTCAAACAACGAAACATGTATGACGTCGGAAATAGCGGTTGTATGTTGATAACTTTCCTAAGTTATACTGTATTTCTCAACCCCATTTAATTAAAAGTCACTTTTGTAGTTGACTACTGTTTTGTGACGATGAAACAAGACCTCAGAGTCAACGCAGACAAATAGATATTATTCCATTTAGTATTTCTGATATATTCAAAACCTTTGAGGTATTAGTCTAGTCATCTCATCATCAATACGAGGTTCATCTTTTAGTAGAGACATTAACATTCCATCTCAGAGGAGTGGGTGATGTTTTAGGATCAGACTTCATCATGAGTGAGCACTGCTGTCCATCTATAATAATTATCCTTTACTTTGAGCAATTACCAAAAGATAACTCACAGAATAATTACACTGTTTGCTGAGCAACGGCATCCAGTCATTCATCTATTAATTTGGCCTCAAGTGTGACTTAAACAGCTTTTCTCCTCTTTTCTTAGTCCTATTATATTTCGTAGATTAGCTACATAGAAGACTTAAAGTATATTGTGTTGACTCATCCCTTAGCTTAGAGAAATGACACTTGATTTGTACAATGGCTGATTTACAAATGTTTTAACTCATATTCTTTTGCCGGTTTAGGCCGCTAACTCTTTTTGGCAAAACCGGAGCTCCACCCCTATGTCTACAGGGGGACGTTTCCGCTGCCCATCTTGTCGTCATGAAGTGATATTGGACCGGCATGGTGTTTATGGCCTTCAGAGAAACCTGCTAGTGGAGAATATCATTGATATCTATAAATCAAAGTCTACCAGGTCAGTTTGGACTTGAAGTCATCATCTTTTTCTGGATCTGTTCCATGCACCAATAACAAGCATGTCTGTTCTGGAAGCACTGATATGAAAGATAACAATTTGTTGTACATACTTCAAAGCAGTCTTTTTCTATAGAGATCCAGCAACTCCCCCAAGCTATATAGCAAAAATACACTGTATGCCAACAGATTTTAATTGTGTTTCAAAAGACTAGTGACGCGCCACTACCCGACACTTGTTCTGTTTCATCAGTGAGGCTTAAACCTTGTATAGTGACACAAATGTGTGATTTACCCCCACATGTAGGAGATTCTCTGCCACGTCACGTAAATACAACAGAGACATGGGACCTGAGGCTCTGGTGACTGCTGCAATCCTTTGCCAAAAACACTAAATATAACTAGGACGCTTTATCCCTTTGGCAATAAACAATGTGTCATGAGACCTCCTGTGAAAAGTATGCATAATTGGGTATAATAAAACAGACAGACTTTGAGGCCTTTTGTAACAAAAGCTGAGGTGCTTAATGCGTAATGTAACATTGTTAATATTGTGTCTTTGATGGAAAGCAGGTCACCTGAATGTAGAGGTTGTTTCAAAGACACAAAATATCAGTTGTACACAAACACACACATATAAATACAATGGAGTTCACTTATCTCGACCTTGGTTAACTCGCCAACCCTATTATGTCAAGGTTTTTGAAGTGGAACCGCCAAACTCCCTATTTGTCTTTATTTGACTATTTATCTATGCATTTTCTTATCGGTTATGTCGATTCTTTTATGTCACCGAACCCTAATATCTCGAGCACAAAAGAGGGACAAATTCGCCACTTCACATGGTTATTTCGTGACTGATGATGGTACCTCGTTCACTGCGCATGCACTTAGTTTGCTTCTCAACGGGCAGCGAGTGCTGGTGTGGGTCCCACCCCCCCATCCCAAAGCCTCATCCGCTTCTGTGTGCACATAAAGCCCACCTTCTCTGATTTGATTGGTTTTTACTCAAATATTTTGACATTGGTCGGTAACGAGCGGTTATCGACCAATGAATATGAGGCTTAGATAAACACACACACACACACACCTGTTTCTGTTCTGACGTGCGCTCTGCTCAGCGCCGCTCCGGATTGAAGAACCTGGTTATTAAAAGACGGGACGAAGCCGTATTTGTTGAGAAAGCACATTAGACAGGCAGAACGCAAGTATGCAATCTAGTACAGCGTGATGACCTCACGAATATGTTGTGACTGTTTACGCTGTGAGTGAAATTGTGTTTGCAATGTTGGAGAATATAATTAAAGGTTTGTATATCTGGATGCTTTTTTGCAACCCCCGAGGCCGTCGAGATAACCTGATTCCACTGTGTAAATATTTATCCAGGGGGGATAAAAAAAATTCTTATAAATGTTTTGTTCACATTTTTTTATAGAAAATTAATTAATTCACACCCTACATTTTTCTCTTGTTAAATATTGTATAATTATACAATATAATATAATTCCTGTAGTTTGAGAATGTATGCTTTGAGATTACAAGCAGACAGATGTAAAGCAACATGTATGGATATAAATAGATTTGTAAACTATTTAATATATTTTCATATAACTACCCTATCAGCAGACATCCACTGGATGGCAGTCTTTCATAAACATATTCTGTTTTGAAATAGGCCTGATGCCAGCACACTGCACACACAAACCATCTCTTTCCACTTGACAAGACAGATTAGGACAGATGCTTGTTGAAAAGGTCTATGTGAGTAATGTGCCCATTTTAGGACAGAATATCATATTAGTTGCATCAATCACTTTTAAACGCAGCACCTGCTGTGAATGCCTTTAACGTCAAATTTTCGCATCAGCTCCCATTATAGTGATTCACCTCAGGGGAAGTGATATTGTACCTCCTATGTCACAAATCAAGAATGCTTGTTGTTGTTGTATGTAGTTTATCATTACATGAACATTTAGATGGATATAAGAACCAGCGTCATACACTATTGAGAATTGTTCAGACTTTTAAAATTTAAAAGGCAAAAATAAATAATTCTAAGCTAGGATTCAAATTCAAATGTGAATGTGATATGTCACTTATGCATACTTATTTTTTTTATAAATCTATGTTAAAACAATTTGCTGAACATTTTGTGGTGTTGCATGGCAAAATTAAAATATGAACAATAATTCGAAAAATATTTTATGGTATTTTACCATTTAGAATTTTTTTGCTAATTATTTTCTGTATAGGCGCATACTTTAAATCAGTATTTAAAGTTAAATACTGATATACTATCTATATAGTATCTATCTATATACTATCAATTACTATCTATACTACTATATACTATCAACTTCAATACTTATCAACTTAAGTTTGGCACTGTTATTGGCCAGAATTTTTATTTTATTTTTTTTTATATTGTAATATTGTCACATTTTGTGACAAGATGCCCTAATATCACATTGGTTGTGCAATTAAATAAAAATGACTACATTCCAATGTAATATTATATTATTATATATTTATATTATCTTTATCATCATAATTACTTTTTCCTTTGGAGCAACCTGGGGTCAGCGCCTTAATAAAGGGCACAGTGGTGATAGCTCAATTTTGCAACCTCTGATTTACCGAAGCAACTTTTTAACCTTTACCCGCCCACACCATAAATCTCTGTCTGTTTTGACTCTACAGGTTACTCCTTCCCAAGACAGAGCAACAGCAGCTGATGTGTGACCAGCATGAGGAGGAGAAGATCAACATCTACTGCCTCAGCTGTGAGACACCAACGTGCTCCATGTGCAAGGTGTTCGGCGCTCACAAGGACTGCGATGTGGCCCCACTGCCAGTCATCTACAACAAACAAAAGGTAGAGGATAATTTACTTCATCAACCATAAAAGCATTTTTTACTTTGTGTTGTGAATGACCTCATAAACAACACAGGCTGTTATGAGGCGGTGGTGCAACGCTGAGATCTAGACCGATGTGTTTATAACACGCTGATCAGCAGGTTTCACACTTTGCAAGGGGCTTGATCACCAAACTTCTCTCGCATCAACACCCTCCCACGTGTGAACACACATACAGTACGCAGACCACTAGTAGCCCTGACTCCTGCCTTCTCCCTACTTTTTCAGTTTTTGCTGCTTCTAATTTGTCTAACAAACAAGCTTTTTTTGTTTTGTTTTCTGATATGATTAATCAAGAAGTCAAATTTAAAAGATCCCACCCATCAAGTCACTATGACATTCTGAAACCTATATATATATGAGTTGAATCCCTCCTTCAAATTATTTAAATTATGAGTCAATACCTCATCTATCCTTCCCCCAAAAAGTATAAGCCTATTATAAGCATTTATGGTTGCACTTTAGTTAAGGGTCCAACTCTCACTATTAGTTTACATTTACATTCATGCATTTGTCAGACGCTTTTATCCAAAGCGACTTACATTGCATTCAAGAAACACATTGACATTGTAATCAGTTCTTGCTTTCCCTGGGAATCGAACCCATGACCTTGCCGTTGTAAGCGCCAATTGCGCCAACTGGTTTAGCTACAGGGAAGCTAATAATCTTAGTTGCTTATTAGCAAGCATTGACTGTTTATTAGTACTTATAAAGCAGATATTAATGCTTTGATCTCCATGACAATATTCTGCATCACTTAATCCTACCCAATAAAACTAACAACTACATTACTACTTATTAATATAACAATTAATAAGCAGCAGTTAGGAGTTTGAGGCAAAAGTCGTGGTTATTTAATAGTGAGAATTGGTCTCTAAACTAAAATGTGAACTTGTTTATATTTTAGACCACAGGAAATCGCCTGCATACGTCACTTGCCTTTGTGTCTCATCAAATCCATACATAGAGAAAAGTTGCTCCGGGTGCTTGACACGTGTCTGGTGTGAGAGTGTTGTCACAATGAGCGAGAAATTTTGACATGGAGCATGCTAATTTCAAAATCTTTGGGGAATCACCTGCTTTAAACAAACGATGAACAACTTTAAACACTCCAGAGCTCGTAATAAAATGAGAATCGACATTGACTTGGTTTTTCAGAGATGCTGAGAGCTGAGTGAAATTTTTTTTTTTTTTTTTTTTTAAAGCAATGCAAAGACTGCATTTTTATTACTTAGAACATGTGAGTAAGGTGTTTTATTGAGCTGATAAAAGACCATATGAATCTCTCTGACAGAGTTCTTTGTAAAGCATTATCTGTTGTGAAGGGTCATTTCATTATGGCTCATTTAGTGCTGGTTAATGTCAGTAACGTCTTCAGCTAATCAACTTGTGATCTAAACTGGTTATATTTCTTAACCCTGTCTGGGAATGTTTTTTTGAGTTGTAGGAAACCATATTCAGTCACACACTCTAACAAAAAAAAAGTTATTTTGCAAAATACAGTAATACCTCTAGATATGAGATATAGATGCTAGATACCTCTAGCATAATCCGTTCCAGGGCGGAGCTCGTAACTCGAATTGTTCTTATCTCGAATCATGTTTTCCCATAAGAAATAATGGAGAAATGATGCATACAGTAGTCAGCTAACACTTGAAGTGATTGTCGGCATCGGCGTCAGTACGCGTGCTCGTATCTTGAATATTTACTCATATCTAGAAGCAAAAATCTGCCGGAAGGCTTGCTCGTATGTAGAGACGCTCGTATCTCGAGGTATTACTGTACTGTTTTGCATTTGTAACCACTAGAGGGCCAAAAGTTACTGTGGACCTTGACCTTCATAATATTTTATTTTCTGTTTTGCAAAATCATCAAATCTCATTCTCTCGTCAACAAATCACATTCATATGTTTTACACAAAACTCAGGGTAAAGGGTTTGTTCATCTTTCATTTGACTCTCTGGTTTCAACATTTTATTAAACCGAGTTGAATCAAACTTCAACTGACTTGAGCTGAATAAAAACACTATTGTCTTCCGTAGAGCTGCTTATAGCTAAATTTAATTTGTTTCAAAACAGATGAACTTTTACTCGGTTATTAAACTGAACTGAATCAACAAGACTTGACCTGAATAATGACACTATTATCTTTTTATAGCTGTTTTACATAAGAATTTGAATTGGTCTCATATTTTATGAAGTTTGCATCATTGATTCTGTTTATTACTGTGAAGCTGCTATTTGAATAAAGGTGGCTTGACAAAGTATGAGCTTGATTGTTGTGATCTATAGCAAGCACTAATAATATGCTCATCATAGAGGATATTTCCAAGATTAAGGTTGTTCAAAAAAGACAAATGTGTCTCATGACACACAAAACATGTCGCATTACAGCAGTTTTGTCACTTTCTTGACCTACATGATATTGAGGTCTTGACCCGCTGCACCTCGTGTGAAATGTGAACAGTGAAGGTCTTCATACCAGGGTGCAACTGGCCCTGAGAAATGAGTCACTCCTCCCTGTTGTGTTTGAGTCATAGCAGCTTCTTCTGGTCTTTACTTTATTTGTCTCTCAGTTTTGTCCTGTCCACAGCTCTCCCGCTCTCTTCAGCAGCTACCAGATGAACAATGACTAAAACCTTCTCAATAGAAAAGCATGTGCATGATGGACACTATATGTCGATCTGTTATTTGCAGTGTTCCTATGCTGAAGGTCAGTTCTCATTGTAGGAAATACAGTGGAGTTCACTGATCTCAACTCTCGGTTAACTCGCCAATCCTATTATGTCGACGTTTTTGAAGTGGAACCGCCAAACTCCCTATTTGTCTTAGCATTTTCTTTACGGTAATTCGATTCTTTTGTCGCCGAACCCTGATATCTCGAGCACAAAAGAGGGATAAATTTGCCACTTAACATGATTATCTCGTGAATAATGATCGTACCTAGTTCATGCACATGCGTTTGTGTTGCACGTCTCTCAGTGATGCTTCTCTCACAGCGCCGCGCAGCACTCTCTGAAGTGAAAGTACATCGTTCTTACGCTTCTCAACAAGCAGCGAGTGCTGCCGTGGGTCGCACCCCCCCATCCCAAAGCCTCATCCGCTTCTGTGTGCACATAAACCCGCCTTCTCTGATTTGATTGGTTTTCTCAAATATTTTGACATTGGTCGGTAACGAGTGGTTATTGACCAATGAGAATGAGGCTTAGATAAACACACACACACACACACACACACACACCTGCTTCTGTTCTGACGCACGCTCTGCTCAGCGCCGCTGCGGATTGAAGGACACGGTTGTTAAAAGACGGGTTGAAGCCAAATTTGTTGAGAAAGCACATTAGACAGGCAAAACGCAAGAAAGTATGCAATCTAGTACAGCGTGATGACCTCACGAATATGTTATGACTATTTACGCTGTGAGCGATCATTGTGTTTGCAATGTTGGAGAATATAATTAAAGGTTTGTATGGAGAATGGAAGGTGTTTTTATTGTATTCTGGTAAATCTCTGCTGTTAGTTGGGGCACATATGCCTTTTGTTGTTAGCAAACATATACAGTGTATGTACATTTTTATAGCATGCAGATCGCTTCATCTAATAAATCGCCATATTGGCTGTTGGTTATCTCGATGCTTTTTTGCAACCCCGAGGCCGTCGACATAATTGTATTCCACTGTAGTTTCTTTCTTTTTACAGTATATCTACTCAGTTTTGAGGTACTGGAACAGAATGACTTGACGCTGAAGGATCAGATAGGGGGGTCGTTGCCCAAACCCGGCTTCCAAACAGCCATCATTTTTGCCAGGTGGCTATGATGACATTTTCTCTTTTAGTCATGGCCCACTATAAACAGTGAATCACTCATTTCAAATGCAAATCAGCAAAGTTTGATCAGTCATGACGGGCAACGTTATTACAATCTCGTCCTTTGGTTCACATGCTGTTCTCTTGTCTGTAAGTGTGGTTATCACAAGTCGCATAGCCAAGTCTGACATGGCTTTCTTGTGAAAGATGACACGTTGGTCATGTGGTTTTTTTCCCTCTTTTTTTAACGAAGACATGGTACAATTGGTTATATTCTGCTGTTTTGTCTCAGACAGAGTTAAGTGATGCCATAGCCGTCTTGATGGCCGGAAATGACAGAATACAGGCCCTGATCTCACAGATGGAGGATATTTGTAGGACTGTCAAGGTGAGAAAGAAATGTTACTGTAAACCATAACAGTTATGATATTGTGTGATAGGGCTGGGTGATATATTGAATATTCATGATGATTTACTTTTATTGATATTGTTGAATTCAAATGATGGATCCTCTGATTCAGAACAAATAATTATAATGTTACAAAAGATTTATTTTTCAAAAAATATGAACTTTCTATTCATCAAAGTATCTTGAAAAAACAAAAACAAAAAGTATCTTGATTTTTCCCCCTGAGATATCTTTAGATAAGATAGATATCTTTAGATAATTATGCTTTTTAAATATATTTTTTAAACTATTGATGTTTATTTTTTACATCAAACTAAAGCACAATCGCTGCTAATCTTTTGTAGGAAAATGGTCGACGACAGATGCAGCACATCTCTGATAAGTTTGATGAACTTTTTGCCATCCTAGAAGAGCGTAAAAGGGAACTAATAGAGACCGTGGGACATGAGCAAGACCAAAAATTGGGGCATGTCCGCTCCCTTATGCGTCGCCACGGAGACCACTTAGAGGTGTCCATCAATCTGGTGGAAACAGCCATCCAGTCCATGGAGGAACCTCAGATGACTGTGTTTCTGCAGGTACAACAGCAGCTCTGCCTCAGCTGATTTTTCAGATAGATTTGACATGGAGAATATTTGTAGGACTGTCAATATCAGAAAGAAATGCCTATTATAGCCTATTGTGTGGTAGGGCTGTAAAATATTCATGATATATCGATCTGTCTGTCCGAATGAACGAACATTGAATATAAAACAAAACGTATTTGTCAACGACTCTACATATTAAAAGTTTATACCGAGGGTATTTTAAATCTCTTCTTATCACTCTAAATTACAGATACAAATTGATACAGTGTAAAATTTTGCCAAATAGACCAAAATCTCAAAATTGACCAGTGCATGATTTTTTTCCTCCCCCTGTAGTCTTTTGCCCTTAAAGGTCTCTAGATCATAAGCCTCAAAGTTGTTTTCAAATCTACAGACAACATTACCTTGTCTTAAATGATCACCTTTTACATGTAATGCCTGGTACACCGGCTGTCCAGAGACAAAAGATGACTAATCGTGGTGATTTATGTGGTTGTGGCTCCTAAATTTAGCATGATCATCCCATAGTGTGTTTGGTGCAACGGCTACTGACTAGCCAATAAAACGGCAACATGAAATAGCGTATTGATCAACGCATGTTGCTAAAACTACCTGCCTTAAGATTCAATAACAAAATTGGCATGCCAAGAGCCAATGACTCTTTTCCCTAACATGACTGCATCCATATTCTCCTTCTTCGCTTCCTCCGCTTCTTTTTCAGCGCACATAAAAACCACATTTGCCAAAGTCTGATTCCTCTTGCTCTATTTGTTTACCACTAGCGTATGCTGATGACATTTGATTCTTTTATACAAACTTGCGTCATAGCCTAGGATTCAATAGTTGTCATCGTCATACAGTCTACATCCATGTATATTAGATCCGTGTCCTACAGTGTGATTTGTAATGCTCTTAGGAGGCATAACTCACGCAAACCTCTGCCGTCAGTGATCAATGGTGGTCCAGGTGCTTGTGAATATGTGATGTGGTCTTATTGAGCTGTGTGGAGCAACTGCTGCAACACCTCACCGGGGATGCAAAGCTGGTTGCTTTCAGAGTCCCCTAGCCCTTGCATATGCTGTCTGCTAATTGACATCGTGTCGTACCTGTCGCTACATCTCAAGCATCCTTTAATGACAAGGCGGCTGACATTGATCAGCGAAACCTCCCACAGCTGGGGACGGAGGAACCCAGAGCACTGTCTTTTGACTAGTGGCTCATACAGTCAATACTTCACCATGGCTGAGAGCTGCACTGCACAGAAAGAGACTTTAAACATAGGTGATGGAGAGGTGACTATAAAGTGGAAGCCTCAGGTGCAGCACTGCTATTTATTAACTAGCACTTCTCAGTGCACGCAGAGTGTCAAAGGAGGCTGTCTAACAAGTGTCGGTGATTTAGTATATCCCTTTTTTGTGTGCGCAATGAAACTGAATTGAAGAGGACTGGGGGTTTTATGTTTTAAACTGCTAGCTAGTCCTAAAACAAGTTTTCTTTGCTATGTTCACAGAGTGCAAAGGAAGTGTTCAAGAAGTAAGTCAACTGTGAGTGATGTGTTTTGAAACAAATGAAAATTATGATATATTACCACATATATGACTTTCTTGATGACTGCATTTCATTTTACATTGAACTGTCCCTTTAAACTAATCCATATTCAGCATGTGTGCTTCATCAATATCTGATGCCTCCTAAAGACTAACAATCATGATTAACAACCTCACAGACAATGACTCAACCAGCCTCCCACCCCTAACAACCCACTGTGTTTGTATATATTGTGGGAAAGATTCACACAGCTGAATATTGAGGGAAAGATTCTGGATTTATGAAAATCCTTTGTACTACTACTTATTTACCTTCTGCTGACTTCTGCATGTAATTCAGCGCCAAATGCATGTTGTGTTTCAAATGTAATTCAGTATCATTACTCCAGAGTCACATGATCAAATCGTTCTGAAATGCTGATTTGTTGCTCAAGAAATGTTCTTATTGTTATCAATATTGAAAGAGTTGTGTGGAATTTTTTGTTTTCGTAACAAATGTCTTTAATGGCACTTAAAGAGAAATTTTATGCATCTTTGCTAAATAAAAGTATACATTTCTGATCTGCTAAGGTATTTTTTAAACGGTCCCCTAACAGATATTCTACAGACTATAAATAACAAGTCAACTTATTCTACTCGCATAAACCACAGCATCTAACCTTAACAATCTTCTAACAGTCTACTAATACTCTTATAGTTACTTATACACTCACCTAAAGGATTATTAGGAACACCTGTTCAGTTTCTCATTAATGCAATTATCTAATCAACCAATCACATGGCAGTTGCTTCAATGCAACCAAAAAATCTTACTGATGCCAAACTTTTCACTGTAGTGAATGTTAAAAGAAATGTAAGATTAAAATGTAAAATCCCTCAGTGAATTATGCGGATAGACCTTTTAAAGTACAGTAGAACCCCGACTTACAAAACGCTCTACGTACGAAAAATTCAACATACGATAAAAGATTTCGGGGTTTTTTTCGCCCGAGAAATGATAAAAAAATCGAGATGCGAAAAAACATTTCCGAGTTTTGTTTTGAAATTCGCGCTGATTTTGGTTTGGGTTGGATGAAGGCTACAGTTTGTCCGGTCAGAACAATGATGTCTCACTCAGGGAATAATCCAAAACTGGTATTTATTAAAGGTGCATAGATGTGTGGTTACGCATGATCGATAAAACTCCAACGATTGGCACTAATTCCCTGTATTTCACTCAATAAACTATATATACAATCTTCAGCTGATCTCTTTTACCTTAATCATCCGTCAGCTCTCTCAGATGGAAAGTTTTGGAATAGTCCATTTCGCACTGAATGACAGGGATGCCTGGAATAGTCCATGTAAGAAGGGGAACACTTTTTACAATCCTGCTCTCCTATTGGTCAGCATTGTGCCTAGTTAACATAAACTTTTTCTAATCACTCACCATGGATGTGAAGATTGTTGCTGAAGTGAAAAGGAAGAAGAGGATGCTTTTCATTGCATTGAAAAGGGAGATGATTGGGAAGTATGGAGCTGAGATGCTCTTCATCCCATGATAAATGTGGTGTTTTTGTAAGGCTTGGAACGAATTAGGCAATTTACATGTAAAAGCCTGACCGACATGCGAAAAGATCGACTTACGAAGCCAACCTCGGAACGGATTAATTTCGTAAGTCGGGGTTCTACTGTATTTGTTAGACAAGAAGTTTTATTTTGAAAACACAAATAATTTTAATGAATTTTTTTCATAATGTGCCATTTGTTGAGAAACATTTATCCGTTCCAATCAAATAGTGATAAATAACTATTACTTTACAAGACTGTGACCACAAATTTAGAATTGGCGGTAATAGTTGAAGAAACGGCTATTGGAAAAAAAGAAAAAGAAAAAACACGTTGAGCACAAATCTGAATGTTATGGTGATCCTGATGTCAGTGTGTTGTTAATTCTTGCTTTGAGCATATTTGGGAAAGACATGAACGTTAAACACTGAGGTTTCACAGGTATACTCTTCAGTGAATGCAAGTCTGCTAGCTAGAGAGGCAAGTTGCCTCCAAAAAGCACATTCTTGTTTGCAAAACGAAAATGTATGCAGTGTGTGCAATAATGCATGAATCTGCATTCATCACATTTTTCCCTAAAACCTCTTAACTGTTTGGAAAAATGCTTACGCTTGCAACACTGTCTAGCTGTGTCTTATGTTTCATGCTATCCTCCACCTGCGGAGACGGTGAGTGGTGCCTCGTGCACCTGCGACACGAGCAGCCGTGGGGAGATGGAGGAAATGGGACCTAACGCTATCCGTCACTTTTATATTTGTCCGAGCGACTTCACCGCTCTGTCCTTGACAGGATCACAGACACTGCCAAGGCCTCCAACATTGAGCAGACGGAGGCAGGCTTTGAGAGCATGGACCATTTCATCATCAACACGGAGGATGTGGCCGACATGCTGAGAGCCATCGACTTCCAAACAGGTAACGGCTTCACTGCTCTGATGACATCATCTTTATCATGTGTACATTGCTGTCCAGTTATTTGTGGAAGTTGCATTGCAATGTATTTTTATTGATGAAACATACTTTTTTTGCAGCTGAAGATGGGGAAGATAGCGGTGATGAAGCTCCTGAAGACCTGAGCTAACTTATTTTTTAACCCAAGGTTAGTTTCAAAGATGCCTTAAAGGCAAAATTTTGCTATCATTTGCTCGCCCTCCTGTCCAAACCTCTACGAGTTTCTTTCTTCTGCGGAAAACAAAGGAAGAGATTTTAAAGAAAATTGGCTTGGATGGAAAAAGGACATTTCTCAAAATACGTTCTTTTGTGTTCCACAGAAGAAAGCTAAAGTTCTTTAAAGGAATTTGTCTTTTCTTTTTTTCTAACCCTTATGATGGTCTGAAACACACTTACCCATGTAAACCCTACTGTATCAGATTTGATACGCAAGGCCTCGAAATTATCAACACAATCAAAACTTTGCTGGAAAACCTGTTGTACACAATCTACTGCATGCCTTATGTCATCTGATTGAGTTTAATTTGATAAATATCCACCTTCACATGGTCCGTTTGCTGTAAAATCTTTCCTAATTTATATTAAGTAAACATTTATATTGTTAGTACTGTATTAGGATGAACACTTACTGGACTGAAGCACCTTACATCATTTTTTAAAACCATGTTAAAATGTGAGAATCAAATACGATCATCAGGCTTTTGAAGAAGGTTCATGTGTACATCTCTCGATCATCATTGCATTGCACTGCATTATATGTTTTGCCCCCGCAATAAAAACTGCAGAGCTTTGATCTTAAAACTAAGCATTTAAAAAAAAATACTGACACACTATTGGAAAATATACAATGACAACTAATGTTTAGATGTGTTTGTAAGTAGTAGTTTGCTATACTGTTATCAAGATTTACATTAAAAGCCATTAGAATTTGATCTTAATTTTTCGCCATATCTGCACCAAATTACTTGTAGGTCAGTTTGGGACATTTAATAAAATTGAGGTGTTTTTTTCCCCCCTTGAGTATATTATTGAGTATATTCTCCATATTCATCTATATCTTAATATATGAGCTATAAAAGCCTTATGAATCAAATGTGATACTCAACAAAACGCACCTGCAAAGTGGTGTTGTTTTTTTAGATTGACAAATGTTTTTGGTCTAAAATGTTATTAAACTGTTCCAATTGACAAAATAGAATTTCTGACTGTTATTTTATATGTCAGGCTTCAGAGTTCAAGTTTTTCTCATCCATCTTAGTGTGAACCTGCCAGATCATGCAGACGTCCCATCCTGTGATGTGATCATTCTTGGCAACAGTGGCACTCATTGTGTTATTGAGTACTCATCATCTCCCACCAAACTCTGTTAAAAATGCGCTGAATAAAGTCTCTCTGAGGGATCTGGTGGAATGCTGATGTGATAAACTACACCTGTGTGAATCATATTCATCCACTTAAAATCTCCTTAACACCAGTTAAAAAGAATTAAAAATGGCTGAGAACAGAGCATTCTGAAATCTTTAGTATTATTTACACGCAGAAGCCTCTTGGTTGAATCATTTTGTTTAAGCATTATGGTTTGTTTTTTATTGGTTTTCCTCACATATAACAAACCAGTATAAATAATAAATTAATAAATACAATGCAAGCACAAAATGAAAAAATAAAAAAACAATAAACAAAAGAAAAAAAAGGGTAATCAAGTCACAGTACAGCTATGGATGTAGTAACAGCATGTAGTAATTTTTTTAATCTGATCACCTGCACCTGCAAGCACCAAGTATGTAAATTGGCATTAAACAAAAGAAGAAGAAAAATGAGGAATTGCACACTTTTTCTCAGCATTCATTTCCATGGTGACTCGTGGATTCGTCGCTCTGTTGAGAATGTCTTGTGTGTTAATCGTGAACATGCTCTGGGTTTGATAAACTTTCCCCTGGATGCATTTTGAAAACGTAGCTTAAGAAAGCAAGGTTTGGATTAATCAACCAAGAGTTCAGGATATGTTTGACCATAAGATAACTTTGCTTTCTGGAATCCCTCCTGATCTTTTCACTTCTGAGTTTCTTTGTTAATCTTAAACTGTTAATTAGTTCAGTCTTTTCCATCCCCTGCCCTCATCGTTTACTCTAATGTTGTTTCAAAACTGTACCTTTTTCTTCTTCGTCTTTTCAGTGTTGCCATAGAACCATTTTTTGGAACCATTTTTTTCTTTCATGTGAAATGTAAAAAGATCCTTTTTTCCTCAATGTGAAGAACATTTGCCATATTTTTTGGTTCCCCAAAGAACCTTTCAGTAAATACTTCTTAATAGAACAATTTATTTTCTTGGTATGAGGAACATTTTTAATAAACATTTCCTAAGAAACCTTTTTTCACTATGGAAAGTTTCCACGGATGTTAAAGGTTCCTCATGGAACCATAGATGCCAGCAAAGTAAACACCTTTACTAACCAAGTTGTAAAAGTTGTTCTAAGCTTCGTACTCTTTACAATTTGGAAAACAGCATTTGCACAAAACACATTTCCTGTTCTTGAAGAGGTGGGTGTTCTGTCATGAGGGGCATCCCCAACTCCGCAAGCATTCTTTAAATAACGTTCTTCTTACTTCAATTTAAAGGTCAGAACCCTCAGTTAATCGGGCAGCGTGGGCCAGGGCAGCATGCAGCTTTCTCTCTGACCATTTACTGATCTAATAGGACCGTGTGTCCGTTGAGTAAGTGCAGCGTTGAGAACAGGGCTAAATCGCCGTGGCAGGCACTCTCTGCTTCCGATGGTACGTCCACCCCCCACCTGTGCCTGATCCGTGAGTCCACTTCCACCCATTACTTAATAGTCTCTCTGCCACCAGATAGGATATATGGCAGTGGAGATATATGACGCTGACCTTGTCAGCTCACTGATCAATTCATGAAGGGAAGGGAAGGGGAGTGAGAGAGTCATTTAGCAGCATTCGCTCTGAGTATGTGCAGAACAACTCCACATATGGAGTGTGTCCACTCAGAATGAGGATGCATCTTATTTTGAGGACGTGGTGCGTCACAAGCTGACGTACTGGCCTTCGTGTAATTTAAAGCTGTCATTCTTCTTAGCATAAGAGTTTTTTCCCCAGGTGTCAGAAGCGGGATGGAGAGGCAATCAAGTCGAGGATGAGATTCGACTTGTTTAACAGTTAATATTTCATTTAGAGATTCTTTATTTTATGCCTAAATGGCTAAAAAAACGATTTATGTAACACGCCGTGCACAATGACACTTCCTAAAAACAATGAGTGTTCAGTCAACATATGTTCTTGCCAATGCAAACGCACACTGTCCTCTCCCACTTGCCCCATTTATGACTAAAATAGACTGAGTCTAAGTGGAAGATTATAGATTTAACTCATATTTTATTTTTCATTTCCAGGCTTTTTCTTGTGCTGACTTAAGAGAGACTATAAGGCGGAGGTTTTCTTTAATCCTTTCAACATGGCAAGAGCTTCTTTCATCTGGAATTGTGTGGCCCTAAGACTCTGAGCTATAGTTCAGTAAGAGGAATTACAAAGTTATTCATAGCTTTTAAATTTGAGATGTTTAAAACTATGTGTTTATGATGCAGTTCTTGGTCTTATTTGTTCACATAACTTTAGTAGAGTTGATAACACTTAAAATTAGAGAACATATGAAACGAGAAAACCTTTGTGGGTTGTTCAAATAATAAACAATATGTATATTTTTGGACAACCAACAAATGTTTTCTGTTTTCATAGCACTAAAAATGGTTATTTTAAAAGTGGTTCACCAGGTGCTATATGGCACCTCATAATGGTTCTTTGTAGCACCATTTGGTGCTATATAGCACTAAAAATGGTTCCCCTATGATTACGAGCCAAAGAACCATTTTTTGTTCAGTGTATGTTCCAACAAAATTTGGCTTATCTATGCAATTTAAATTTTGATTTTTTTTAAATTATTTATTTTGACAAGCCAAATCTTTTTATAGGTAATGTGTGCATCGATATTTTTCAAATAAAGGTGCTTTGTGCTGAATAATGCGTATAACATAGGCTGATAATTCTGTATTCATTTACAAATACACCCAACCTTATTTCAAAATAACGATAAAGTTGAAATCTCAAATGTCACTATTCTTACTTCACCCATTAGTATCACATGTAAAAAGGCTTTTGGAATAATCAGTTCATTATATGCATTTAACATTTCAAAATAACTTTTTGTGTTTTTATGTTTTGTGTTATATTAATGCCTGTGTAAATGTCAGTGATGCCGGCTTCGACCCGTGTCTGCTGTAATCATTACCACTTTTAATGGGTGATAATGAGGTTTACATGTTTGCAGTTACTTGTAAAAGGCATATAGTCTCATTTATTTCTGCAGATTCATGTTCAAAATACAAAGTCATGTTTATGCATTTAGGTGCAATATAAGATGTCATTTACATAATGATAAGCAATATACAATGTACAGTATATCTCTAGCACTTTGTAATATTGTCCAACATTATTGTCACAAACGTGGGTTGAAGTGCAAAGATCATCGTTTCCCACCATGTGAGGAGAACATACTTTTGCACTTATGCACTGAGCATCTGGGATTATACTGGGATTATTACCAAAGTATAGCATTTTACGTCATGGGAACACTCCCGTTGGCAAAGTAAGAGGTTGCAACCGAACCAGCCATTCAAAAACGACCCTTAACAGTGAGCATCTGTTGAAAACCATGGTGTGTATTATAGAATCAGCAACAATAGGACTTGTAATGGTTTAATACTTCTTCCATTCATAAAACTAATTAGGAAGCCAATAAGTTTAATAAACACTACCAGTCAATTGATTTGGTTGCGTATGAACCCCACGCGCAGCGTTTAGAGGTCCTGATGATGAACAGGTCTGTTGTGGCTTTTGCATGTGGTTCCCGGTTCTGAAATGGTCCAGAGGTGATGGAAACAGCAGCAGGTCACCAGAAACTCTTCTGGCTAACGGTATATGAATACCACTCTTAAAAATAAAGGTTCCACACAACAGGAGAACCTTTTTGAAGAGCTTTTTATTATGTAGTTCTTCAAGTCGGGGTGCTTTAAAGAACCCAGAAACCAATAGATCGATTTTGCGTGACGTCACGTATTGTTGTTACGCTAATCATCCGCCATCTTGGAGGTCAACAAGTGCCTTTGGCTTTTTCAATTAATCCGATTTTGTCATCATATCTCTGTTTTGAAGTGACATCTAAAGTGTCCCGATAAGTTTGTCACTCTTATTGGCCATTTAAAGCATTAAATTATTTAAGATCTGTTTGTAAACACGGAAGATGGCGTCACCTCCAATATGGCAGATGGTCAATATCGAGGTCGGCTAAAGTCACGTGACCGAAAACTATCAATAGCCTGATCTCAAGAATATTTTTTTTCTCATCTCCAAAAAACCACAGCCAACTCAACAACGAGAAGAAGGTTTTTTGCTGGAAAGAACCACCGAAGAACCTTTATTTCTAAGAGTGTGGGTCGAGCAGGAGGCATCGGTGAATGTCGAGAGTTTGGGGGGGTGAAAGAGTGCATCGAGCTTGTTCTTTACTCTTCGACTGAAAGCATCGTCGTTGAACTACAGCTACTTCCCAACCTCATCGAGATATTTGCGGTTGAGTCCCGCCTGTTCCCTTTGATTCTCGTTCCGCGCCATTTCGATCATGTTTCTCAGCAGGTGGAAGGTGAGGTCGATGGAGATCGGAGGGTCGTCGTTTCGTTTGGAAAACTCCGCGAGCTCCTCTAAGCTGTTGTCCTCGTGGGGAGAGCGCAGCTGCGCCGTGGGGAAGTGCTGGAGATGCAGGACACCTCCTGCTTTCTGCGCTCCGACGTTTCTTTGCAAATACTGAAGGAGTTTTTCGCCCAGCAGGAACGACACGGCGTCGCCTCCGGCCCTGTTGAGGAGCAGCTCGTCCAGCCGGTTGCTCATGAGGCTCAGATCGCGGGGTCGACAGCTGCTCGGCGGGATGTGGGAGCTCAGTAAGACCGAAGTAATGAGCAGGACCAAAGGGACGGGCTTCATGCTGGACACAGCCGCGCGCTTCCTGAGGAAAACACCCCAAAGTTTAACACACAGCTGGACTGCAATGCAATGCAATGACTCCTGCTGTTCTATGTATCAGTAGTATAAACGAGTTAAAATTCATTTAATGAAGTAGAAAAGTTCTTAGAACAAAACAAAAGTTGGGATAAAAGTAGCCTACTACTATCGGTTCTAAGAATAACCCCCCTTCAAGTTATTCGCATTAATTACAAAATGATCTAATATATTATATAATATAGTTATATTAAATATAACTAATTAAATAGTTATATTTAATTAAAGATGAACATACGCATATAAAACAGCTCCTTGTATTATATAATATGAAAGTATTAGTACAGAGTTAAAAAAGTTTGCAACTCGTTTTATAAAAGCAAAAAGTAGGATACATGCATATTTGGACATACCGTTGTTTTAATTAAAAACGAGGAAACAAAAAAAATCGTCAACTAATATTAGATAAACAGCGAATCTACTGTAACAGATACACCGAATCCTGAAGAAATCACACGCTCAATGAATGAACAATAAGAACAATATAAACAGTAATCTAAGCTTGAACGGCCTCAGTCAATAAGTTGAAAGCAAGTCATGTAAGGCAACTTACTCGATCGTCTTCTGTTGCTTCAAAAGTACTTGTGAGGAAGAGTGTTTGCAGTCAGACTGGAGTGAGCTCCTGGAGCTCAATGGTTATATACATCACACAGCGCTCCATTGACGTCAGTCGAGCTGCACACACCGCTTGTAAAGGAGGCAGTTCTCAACTGGAAGGAAGAGTGGAGGAAAGGTGCTGTAGATCCGAAGGACAAGGTGAGGCGTTCTCCGTCTCAATCAGAAAACGTGATCTTGATGCTGTTGCAAAGTCGTCAACTTAATTTCAAAGACAGTCTATCCGAAGTTGGAAGAGACTGTGATCAGGGGATGACTTATTTTTTTAAATGCACCTGAGCAAAGTGAGCTGAGGAGCTGCTGTCGTGATGGGTTTCTGCATGGCTGGTCATTTGTGGTCAGGAGAGCAGAAGCGCGCAACGGGGATGAGAGAGGCTCTGACTCTGTCCAAGGTGCTGAAATTCCTCAAGACACAGCCAGACCTCATTCATATCACAATTTATTTCTTTGCATATTTCTGTCTGTCTATATATATATATATATATATAATATATATATATGCATAATTCTGTCTGTCTCTTTCTGTCTCTCTCTATATATATATATAGAGAGAGAGAGAGACAGAATTATGCAAAGAATTCATTCTGACATAAATTAGGTCTGGTTGCGTCTATTGATTTATAATCAATTGCATCAGTAATGAAGAAACTAAATATTGTAGACATTATAAATACATAAACACCATATTGTAGTGTAATTTAAGATGCAAAATAAGTACACATACAATTTTTGTTAATTTTTCAAATAGCCTCTAAAGTGACAAAGATTTGAACACACATTGTAAACACAAGCTGAGATTATATGAGCTAAATTCACAGTATAAGCAACTTTTGTCTAAGAACTTAGACAAGAACCATATAACTCAAGTTAAGCTCTGTAAATCTGACATTAATAATACTGTAAAAATACACCACATGGTAATGAATTAAAATGAATTGTGCCCATAACATATCAACCAAAGAGTGGCTGAGAATTGTTTGACAGCCAGACGCAGAGGGTTAGTCACTGTTGAGTATTGTATCCAGCTAGCTGTCGATTCCCCAGTGACGCAGCATTAACTGGACACATATTTATATAAGCCTGACACTCTCTCCAAGGAAATTCCTAAACATGGCTTTACTTACCTGATTAGTGAGAAGGAACACATAATAAAGTGATTTAATGCTTTTGGAAGGATGACAATTAGCTGATACACTAGTTATCCAGTGACGGTTTCATCCACTTAAAACGCAGACTGAAGCTGTGAATTGCAGAACAGCCGCCCTACATCCTATTGGCAAGGGCATCAATGAACAGGGTCTGTTAGTTCAACATTGTGCTAGGAAAACAGTACGTTTTCAGTGTCAGCTGTTTCCTATGAAATATGGACCATCTACATCACCAATAAAGATGTATGAATTAGTTCCTAATGGGTTAACAAGGTTCAGACACAGAAATTGGGGTGGGGTGTACAATCATATTTTTGTACATACTGTACCCAGTTAAAAAACAAACCAAAGAGATTCAAGCTATGAGTGCTGCTTTTTATGAAGAATGTTTTGGCAATTGAAGAAGATGTATTTTCTACACATCGGTGCATTAACATGCTACTCAATGCCCCAGTAGAAGAAAACAAATGACTCACAGTCCTGCTGTTCTTATTGATTATATCGTTGATAAAGCATTATTCACCATCAAAGCTTTGGTAAAAAACAAACATATCAACTGTATAGATTATACATTCTTTACATAATCTATATCACAAATAGCATGTTAATAAAAAATCAGAATTACTCAGTTGTCTACTTTGACCTTTGTAGTGCGAACTACATCTGTAAGCTTTATGCTACTATGTAAACTGGATGAGTCGGTTACTATATTTAGTAAAAAAAAAAAAAAACAACTACTAACAAAAAAAGTTCCCATGTGTGAGGTAGTGGAAGATCTGGATCGTCTCTTTACAGCTTATTGGCTTTCCAGGAGAGGTAAGAGTTCCAGGCAATAGCCACGACTTGAACAACTGCTAATCTGAAAACATAAGCAATGAACAAATTACTGTAGTAGAAATCATATATGGGCCTCAAAAAATAATACAAAAAACATAAATCCAGGTAAAGAGTAGCTGACTCTAATCCCAGTGGGGGAATTCAGGTGCCAGAAAGAAGTAACATCAAACAACGCGCGCACGCACGCACACACGCACGCACGCACACACACACGCACACACGCACAAAAAAAAAGTTTTACAAAATTCCCAACAGTCAAAATAAAAATAAGAGCCTAATTAAAGTTTCCTTTAATATCCTTTCATAATGCTATGCTGCACACTGGGTTTCCGAAGCACATCCTGTACGTTCCTTTCCCAGTGACTCCCTTAAATCTCCAGCGCTGTTGGATTAGAGCCCTGCGGCAACGCACCGATTATCATCAGCAATGATCACTTGACTTTTGAGGTTAAAAATCAGAACTTTACCTGTGCTGGAGAGGGATGAAATAAAAATTGGCTATCTGCACTGCAGGCCAAAGCTGGAGAAATGAAGACATGTTGCATTAAACAGAAGTGAATGAACTGAAAACAAAAGAAAGAAAAGTACGCCACTTACATAGTAGTTGGAGATCAATGCATCCATGTAGTCCTATTGGGATATGGAATATGCAGCGTAAATATATATTCTGACAAAAATGCTGTTTATTATTATTGCGCATACTTCAGGTTAAGAAATGCAAACAAATCCTAAACCTCAAGTATTAAACTTTGGTGGAAAAAAAGAAAGATTTGGATTGTTGAGGAGTGGTTTGCTAATACACTTTTAAGCAATCCTTCTTTTCTTTATTTTTAACTTACTGGACAGTAAAATATCATAGAGGTTGTTGGCACTTTTTACTTGGGCCAGTAGGAAAAGGTGTTGAAAAGCATAGCAACTGCACTCTAAAACACACTTTAAATTGAGAAAACTGGAGAAAGAAAATATTCTCAAAATTATTATTATAAGAAAATTATTCTCAGGCAAAGGACCATAGGTTTAGAATTGAACATAATGAAATATATGAAGAGTTTCTGACCCTGCTGCTTGTTCCCATCTAATATTCCCTGTAAAGTTTTGAGCAAATTGACATTTTTTCAAGCATAAGCTGAAGGGACTGTGTGAGAACCTGAATACCAATGTTTGATTAATATAAATTTTCAAGCAATTAAAATGAATCATGCTGTTGCAAAGACCCTGTCGAAGGATCCTACTAGAACAGCAATAACATTTCGATATTATTCTGCTTGCCTGATTAGCCAAAACATTGAGCACCCGCCTAAAGTACTGTTGGTCCTCCGCACGCTGCCACAGCAGCACTGACCCGCTGAGGCACGACTCAACACCCCTGAAGCTGTCCTGTGCTCTCTTGTGAGGTGGAGCTGCTGTGGATCAAACTTGTTGGTTGAGCACATCCTACAGATGCTCAGTTGGACTGAGAATTGGGGAATTTGGAGGCCACGAAAACAACTTGAACTCTTTATCATGTTACTTGAAGTAGATGTGCAGTGTGTATTCTCCTGCTGAAAGAGGCCACTGTCATCATGGAAGTGTGTACCTGGTCTGGAACAATGTCTAACAAACGCGATATCTGACAAATATCTGACAAACGCGTGTGCTGTTTAATGCCTTTGGCACGTTTTTCTCAGCACATAACCTTTTATGATTCTATCCTAATCTGTAAATGTTAGAAAGTCCTGCGAGCATTTCCATTCTGGAAAGCGTCAACAACTATTGTTGGAAAAGCCCAATAATGTACCGGTAATAGAATTATGTTCAGATTAACGCGTGTACTTCATACCTCTTACAAGTTAACATTTTGTGCTTTTGTTTGTTTATTATCATTTTTTATTTAGTCGTTTTAATAACTGCTTTAAAATAGTAAGCAATCAGTTGTTTTTAGGTTTAGAATGTAATGTTTATATTTTAAGATTTTTTTGCTTATAATGTACAGCATGACCATAGATACATTCACAATATTGTTTTATAGGACTTATGTTAAACATTGTTCAGAGAACAGCAACATGTGGAATAACATGGTTCAAAATTCATTACTAATGTATAATAATTTGTATATGCATTTGTATATGCGATTAATCAATGAATGATCAAAATAAATGTTGGTTGCTGATCTCTCTCTCTCTATATATATATATATAACTATTAGGATTGAAGTAAAAATTCACTGTGACTGGTTAACTTCTTTGCCTTCCTTTTTTCTCCCCTTGTTACCTGTTCATCATGTTTTCATCATGTCGTGTCTAAAGGTCTCCACTCAGGCAGAGAGTGGTCAAGGTTTGCTTAAAGTGCTATAAAAGCTCCAGGATCGTAAGTCAACGCCTCCTATCCCCGCTGCCATATAAAAATCAAGTGATCTGAAACGCACGGCCCTTTCCTCTGCGAGTCGTCTTTTGAAAGGTCATCTTAGTGAGATTGGGTGTGTAAAAGAAGCCCGTATTAGAAACTTGTGCTCTTTCTGTTTGCACTCTTTGCCTTAACAGTTTCTAATTAAGAAGGAACAAGGCACCGGCCACCTGGGGTGAAACCACCGCGGGGCCGAGACGTCACATTGTTCGCGCTGAATTTGACGTCACAGGAATTTAGCCCCCGAGGAACTCATTTTTTTTAAGCATTTTGCACACACAAAGACAGAGAACACAACAGGGACGCTAATACTCGACATCTTTAGAAGTGAGTAACATCAAAGAACAGCCTGGAAACTGCCTGCAAGCAGAACGCTGTGAGCGACCGCTAACAGTGATCAAACCGGAGGTTCAGAACAACCCCGAAGACTTGAATGCGCGCTGTTCTTGTCACTTCACATGACATTGATCAATACCGGGTTATAAAGCATCAAACAGCTCATGATGAGAACAATAATGAGCGGATGAGTTGATGGTTCTAATCTTGGATTTTCGGCGAACTAATGCACACTTAACCTTTCAGTACAACTTCAGCGGCTGCACGGCTTTCTAGACTCACACTGGATGAAGATGCACTTGGTATTATTTGGTGAAGTTAGAGATAGTCAGTAGGGAGATGGCATTTAATCTGACGTCACTGTTTTAGCAGTTGTGGGTCTTTGCCAAAGATGCTGATTTACGTCAGATTTGCTTCGCATTGTTATGAAATGGAATTATATAAATTAAATTATGATGCTAAAGGACTTGAATGCAGTCTTCTTTTCTTAAGAACAAAGTGTGTACATTTTTGAACTTGAAAACTTTATTGCAGTTCAATTTGGTGGTGTTATTGGAAAGTATGACATTAAAATGAAACCCTAAATATTAATTATATTTTTTTATATGAATTATATGAATGATGCCTGGTTTGTTTTTAATTTAAATTATAAACAGGAAAAATATTTTTTGTTTTATAGTTCTATTTGGGTATTTGCTTAACTTCAAACAATTTCAAAAAGACAGAAGAACAAAAACAAAAAGAATAATAAGGAGGAACAAAGGAAAAAGAAAGAGAAATAAATAAAGAAGGAAAAAGTAGGAAGGGAAAAAAGAAAAAGAAGCAAAAAACTAAAGAAAAAGGAAGTAAAAAGAAAAGAAAGGAATTAAAGAAAGTAAAAAAAGAATACAAAGGTGGAATAAAGGAAAACGAAAGAAAAATAAAGAAAGAAGAATAAAAAGTAGGAAAGAAAAAAGAAAAAGACGCAAAAACTAAAGAAAAAGGAAGTAAAAAGAAAATAAAGGGAACGAAAGAAAGTAAAAAAGAATACAAAGGTGGAAAAAAGGAAAACGAAAGAGAAATAAATGAAGTAAAAAGAAGAAAAAGTAGGAAGGAAAAACTGAAAGAAAAAGAAGCAAAAAACTAAAGAAAAAGGAAGTAAAAAGAAAAGAAAGGGAACGAAAGTAAAAAAAGAATACAAAGGTGGAACAAAGGAAAACGAAAGAGAAATAAATAAAGAAGTAAAAAGAAGAAAAAGTAGGAAGGAAAAACAGAAAGAAAAAGAAGCAAAAAACTAAAGAAAAAGGGAGTAAAAAGAAAAGAAAGGGAACGAAAGAAAGTAAAAAAGAATAAAAAAAACTGAGAAAGAAAAATAAAAAATAAATGAAAGGAAGAGATTCGCATCATCCGCTGAAAACTGAGATCAGGTTAAGCTTTCTTTTGGTTTAGCCGCTGCATTTGATCTAAAGCGACACGAGAAGCCCAGTTTCCCTGCAGATCCTCTCGAGATGAAGTGCCTGGGACACAACCAGAACATCCCGACTCACGGGCCAATCAGACTCCTGACCTACAGTCGTTAAACAGCTCGGGCTTTAATCAGCACAAACAGTCCTATTAATAACCAGCAGGTACAAAGTCGCCAAAGTTAGTGATTGTCTTTCAGCTCACACGGGCCGTTTGGGTTAATGAGCGCATTTATCATTAGCTTTCTGTCTTTTCTGGCATTTAGGTGACTGACCTTTTAGTCTCATTTTAACTCCGACACCTCCCCTACATAAATAATTGATGACCACACTCAGAGACACTGCTGTGTCAACCGTTGTTCCTAGAAGCCCATGAGTCACTCCATCCCTCCATCCCTCCATCCCGCAGCGGAAATGCTCTCTAATTGTACCATGCCAAAATAAGGATCGCAGGACAGAGAGTGGACTTTCAGGACTACTGATGGAGTCAGAATATATTTACATTGGCAGTGAGGAACTCTGGGATGAGAAACTATATTACACGATAGAAACATTTCAGGATCTTGTCGATTTGTGGATGTGACTGTTTAGGAGGTATTTATAATATGGATATAAATTATAGGTATTCATTTTACAGAACTGTTCAAATGGTTAGATTATCTTTTCTTTTTCTATTCTGCAAGGATGCATTAAACTGATGAGTTCTTTAACATTGTTACAAAAGCTTTCTTTTTTTCAGTAATCATTAAAGAATCCTGAAAAACCATATCATGATCCCTACAGAGGAGGAGGCACAATTGGTTTCAACATTGATATTAATAAATGTTTCTTGAGCAGCAAATCAGGATATTAAAATGATTTCTGAAGGATCATGTGACACTGCAGACTGGAGTAATGATGCTGAAAATACAGCTTTGATATGATAGGAATGAATAAAAAAAATATATATATGTTACTGTATTTTTGATCAAATAAATATAGCATACAAATGTCCTTAAACACACACATAAACACACAAAAAAAAAACAACGTATTTACCAACCCCAAAATATTGAATAGTAGTTTATATTTTATTAATTATTATATTATTTTATATTAATTCTGAAAAATAAAAATATAAACGTATTTATATTGATCTAATTTGAGCTTTTTCAACACAAGACTAAACTACCGTTTTCATTTTCGGTTAACATTCCAGTGTATCCAACCCATTTTTTTCCTCCAGTTCCTGCCAAAAGCAATAATGTCTGGAATAATCCAAGTCATTTGTGATGTCACAATACTAATGTTTAATACTAACCCTGTTGAGTTTGGCCACATTTTGCTCCACAGTCAGTCCATTGAGAGCTCCAGATATTCCCAGGAAAGCACCCAAGAAACACGGAGCAAAGCACACCTGTGGACACACAAAGACCTGAGTGGATCAGACAGCACACACACATAACACTCATACACTCTAGTTTAGGGAAACCTTCTCGTTCATTTATTAGATGAAATATAAATGGTTAATCGTGAGTTCAGCGTTCATAATAAATACCATTATAGAGCTAATCCAGCCTAATTGTTCATTTATAGACTACTGATGAAATATGTTGAAAGCTATCAAGGAGACGATGACAGAATGATGCATCCATTTATTATTAGCATACTGGATCCCTGGAAATCATTCAAGTGTGGTTTTTCCAAAGTACATCCCAACTAGATTTGTTACCGGAACCATCCTTTTGGGTGCAAATTCCACAATGTTTTATTACATTTCATTTGCAAGCGACATAGAAAAAGGTACATTACTTTATACACACACACACACACACACATAATATATATTATATACACACATTATATATATATATATATATATACATAGTGTATACATATATATGTGTGTATATATATTCATTTTATTTTTGGAATTTTACAGTACATGTAAAGTGACATTATGTACAGTACAGTATGTACATGCTGGCATTTCCTGCTACTGACTGATAGAATCTAACTACAGTAAAATTGGACTATTTTGTAAAATATTATGAATCATAAATCATAAAATGAATATAAATTTTAAGTTTTTATAACTGTCAATTTGCACTGTCCATGGACCGGACCTGTTTACATTTCACTGCCGATTGTATATTCTGTATATAACTGTGTATGTGACAAATAAAACTCTTGAATCTTGAATCAAATATGCCAATAGATAAAAAAGTTATTTTTAATATTTGAATGATTTAATGTTTACGCAGTCATTGTAAGACCATCAACAAAACTAAATTTAATATCCAGAGACGACGACAACAACCAAACATGCAACTTCACGCTGGCCGTATGGGCTTTGAGAAATTTAGAAAGTGGGTCTCTAAAAATAACCCTAGAATCTCTTTTGTGAATAAATGTGGGAGAGCAGGCTGGCGTTGTAAGCGCTGCTGTTGGGTGTAATCCGGTGATGGGGAGAGGGCCTGTCTTTCGTGCCTTTGTCCGCTTCATCCTGTACATTCATTCCACCAATCATGTAAACAATGACTTATGCAAACACTCGCTTGTGTGACTGCCTATCAGGAGATGGATTACTTGACATGCATGAAGGGAGAGCTCAGATGGGATCCCCAAAAGGGATAAAGCACGTAGCAGCTCGTACAATAAATCTCAAAATAAGTAGCAGCTCCTAAGCAATTTAGATGTGTCTGCAGTCGGCTCTAAGCACAACTTTACATCGGTCTATTTATAGCGAAGACAGGAAAGACATTTTGTAACATACCGAAAATTGAGATCTGATTTTGTCTTTTGTATTACTTTTATTAATACGGTGGGGAGAAGAGGGAGGAATGACACATAATATTTAAATGCAGATGTCATGGCAATTGCTAAACCTCTTTTTTAATTGTATTATATATTAATACTAGTCAACGATTGGATCATTATTGCAGTGATTATTGTGACATTGTTGATTCACCTCTTGATGGAAATAAATGTTGTGATGTTATTTCCATCAAGATCTTGTATTGACAATGCAAGAGTCCTGGGGGGGGGGGGGGGGGGGGGGGGTATATACATCATATATGATGTGTGTATATATTATCATCTTGTACATTGTTGATCTGTGTTTAGATATTATTTTAAATTTTTGCAACAGAAGGTTTTATATGCTATAATGTATTTCTATAACAGAAAATCATTTATAATATTTCTTACTTTTCAAACAATGTGGAACTTTTACAGCCATGTTATCTTTGCAAGCACAAACTGTTAATTTGTTTAAGCATTTCTCTTTCTTATAGAATTAGCATCAAAAAAACAATATAGTTCTTATTCACAGTGATTAAAAGATTTTTAAATAAAATGACTGAAAAATTATTACAAAACTATCAAATAGGTGGCGATATTCAGCGGCATTAAAAAAAAAAAAGAAGAAAAATGTGGTATGGCCATTTCCATGGTGACTCGTGGATTTGTCGCTCTGTTGAGAATGTCTTGTGTGTTAATCGTGAACGTACTCTGGGTTTGATAAACTTTCTCCTGGATGCATTTTGAAAACTTAGCTTAAGTAAGCAAGGTTTGTATTAATCAACCAAGAGTTTAGGATATGTTTGACGATAAGATAACCTTGCTTTCTGGAATCCCCCCAGCACTAGTAAAGTCTACTTCAGCACACTCCAAAGACATTTTTATTTCTGCATTTGGCAGACGCTTTTATCCAAAGCGACTTACATTGCATTCAAGAAACACATTGAATCATTTCTTACTTTCCGTGGGATCGAACCCATGACCTTGGCGTTGTAAACACAAATGCTCTACTGATTGAGCTACAGGAAATCTATTGTGATGGAATATGGCCATGATGTGTCAAAGAAATGAAAAGCTTCACGCTCTGTCAGTTAAGGTTAGAATAACTGTTGCCAAATCTATAACATACTAGAAACATATTAATCATCATAGACTCTCGGTCTATTTAAATCCAACCAGTGACTTTTATTTTGGCAGCCCAGTGTTTGAAAGCATTGGTCAATATTTTTTGTCTTTTATAGTTTAGTCACAAAAGTGTATTAATACTGAAGACATTAATACCACGTAGATCTCATACACATACAAAAAAGCAAAAGACTGCAGCACATTGCTCACCTGGTCAGCAAGCATTTTCTTCAGAGCTGCACTTTTTGTACCACCAGTTACAAGTTTGTCAAGCACTTTGTACCATCCACTGACCACTGGACCCTTCAAAACACAGAAAACATCACTAAATGTATAGCACATTAAAAAAAATTCAAACACTTCCGTAAACAATCATGAACACAAGCTCAGAAGATTGAAGATTGAGGCCGTGCCGGTGGTTTCATTCATTCATGATGTGATTATGAAAACAGCAGGCTATAATTAGATCCAATCCTCTAAACTTAGAGTGGTTTCAGCCAGGGTCTGATTAATAAATGTAAACGGATCGATAAATGTGTCAAGCAGTGTTTCAGTCAACGTCTTCAGAACACTAAATTCTTCTGCAAATCGTTCGTTCAATGCAATTATAATTTGAGGTTCATCAGCATTACACTGACGGGTGTCTTTAACGAACAGCTGTGCGCTTGTTTGAGAAGACGTTTGTCATTTTTAGATCCACAGTGAAAATATAGCATCTTTCTGCATTGTTTTCTGTCCTTCAAGACGAACAAAGGACGCCATATGACACACAAAATGATTAATGCTGAGCTTCTGCTTAATATGGTTGATTGGGCAATTAGAATACAGCCTATAACCATAAAATAAGCGCTTCAGAAAATGCAATATAATGGACAGAAAATCTTCCACAGGTTTCATTTCAGGAGCTGCAAACTGAAGTTCTGACCTGCGGGTCACTCTTTGTTCTTACTGCGCTAATAATAACGACTGAGGTCTGATGTTTAAACGGCCCAGACTTTAAAAGCTTTGAATCATACAGGCCATTTGCAGATTAGTCGTCAAGTCATTTGAACAGAACAATTGCATTATTGTTTGTGTGTGTGTGTGTGAGAGAGAGGAAGTGAAGAGCAGGACCCTCAATTTGTCAATCAAGGTGTGCAGCTTCATTACCTGTTCCAACAAATGACACCCATATGACACATGATCTGTAAAAAGGTTTTCTCAACTTTTAAAGAAGTCAATTATTTGATTCAGCAAGGATGCATTAAATTGATCAAATGTGTTAGCAAAGACAATGCTTTCGATTTAAAAATGCTTTTTATGCTTTCGATAAAGATTTCGATTTCAAATAAATGCTGAAAGAAAAACTTTTTTATTTTTAACTTTAACAGAATGTCAAATCCATGAAAAGCTGCTACTTTTTTTAAATGTAACTCTCTTGGTTCAATATTTAAATAACATCCACCCAAAGTTACAATGGTGGAGGATCTCAGGAGAAACACATGCAAATGGAACAAAGTCACGGGAGACTTACGACGAAGAAGAAGCCAATGCTCATCATCTTTGCAGTGCGTCGCACGCTGTGATTGGCCAGTCCACGACGCTCAATCAGCTGCTGGGAAATGACATCACCCACACCTACCAGAGAGCCTGGAAGAGAGGGAGAAACAGGGGGTGTCCGTCAGGCATCTGTTTGCCCCTACTGCCCAGCGGGAAGGCCTGCGCTCAGGTAATCATGCCAAGGAGAATTGACAGGAAAGACTTTTTCAGATTTTTGCTGCCCCATTCAATGGTTGGCTGACTGAGCGAAGAGAGGCTAAAAGATAACTGAAAGAAGACTTTTTGACCTTTAGACTATTGTTCCAAAGTTTGGGGTCAGTGTTTTTATTTTTTATTTATTAGTAGAATTATTCAGAAAATACTGTTCTTTTGAACTTTCAAATAATCCAGAAAAAAATGCATCAAAGCACATGTTTTCAACATTAATAATAACAAGAAACGTTTCTTGAACGGTGCTGAAAATCTAGCTTTGCTATCACTGGAATAAATGACATTTTTTAAGCTAATTAAAATAGAAAACAATTATTTGTAATTGTAATAAAACTTCACAATATTACTGCAGCCTTGCTGAACACAAGAGACTTCTTACAGAAACATTACAATCTTTTTTATTGTAATATTATTAAATATATATGGATTTTTTTCTTTTTTTAACCAAATCTATCATGTACTGACTTAATTACACTCATTCTTCTACAATTATTCAAACTCTTATTCATTACTAAATGTATAAAAATAACTTGGATCGCAACTATAGTAAAACACAGATGAAAAGACTGTAAGAAATGGATCCAGTCACCCCACAATGACCTTTAAATGTCACATTGTAAATTTCCTGTTGCATCGAGACCCCCATATGAACACCATGGGAGGTTGTTTCATAATAGCAGGGACAGATGTTATCCTGTAAAACACGATTAGTCAAACAAGCCATGCGTATTTCTGAGAACACTTTGGAAACATTTTATTACAGAGTTGGAAAGTAATGCCAAAGCCTTATTTATTAATCAAAATGTTTCAAAAGTTCCACGATGCGCCTTGATGCAAGATTTATTTGCAAAGACTTTTCCTCCTGCAGACCTTTAGTACTGTCCATTTGCACTGTTATTGGATGGATGCATATATTCAATCTCAAAGCTTTTAAGCAACTAGGGTCAAGAAACGCGTGTCAACACCCTAAAGTTTGAAAGTAGGTGCACAAGTACAGTAGTGACCAAAAGTGACACCCAACCTAGGAAAATAGGCTTCTTCCCACTTTATTCAAACTTTTAAGTAAGACCTTCCTTCGCACTTTTTAACAAATCCTTCCCTTGCAGGTCAGAACGACTCGTGTGAATGGACAAAATGCCCGCATAATTAGATCACAGCACAGTATGACCACTACCATGCAGAATGTAATGTGAGGACCAGTCTCTCGGGTGAGACATTAAACCGAGGTCCTGACTCTCTCTGGTCCCATGACACATTTTGTAAAGAGTAGGGGTTTAATCACTGTGTCTGGGCTAAATTCCTTTCACTGGCTCTTTTATCAATTATGGCCTCCTAATAATATTCTCCTAATAATATATAAAGTGCTGTCGAAATAAATAAATGCCTTATTCATTCTGACAGAAAGATCAGAAAGAAAATCAGAACCTTAAAACAGCTTCTAAAGACCTCTAACCAATCGTTTCTTGCCAAATAATTGCCCAATATAGCATACTCATCCCATTTCAATTGTTTAGTTGAACTTAAAGTGTCATTAAAAGCACATATACCCTCCGGACATCCCTTTTGGCCACTACTGTATGTGTGTGTGTTCATTCATTCATCCTTGAGGAAACACTGCATAAAAAAAGCGGTTGAATATGAGTGATGGAAAGCTTTAGATAGACTGCAGCTCATCACCTTTTTGCCATTTTCACCATTTTCACACACACTGTGTGCCAATCACATTGACAGAGCTGTTTCCACCGAACTGCTGGAAATGTCACAGGTCTCCTTTCTCTCCACACACTCTTCGATCGTCTGCAGTCAAAGCCGCGAGAGCAACAAACAGAGCCATGCATTATGCATGTGTGCATAAACAGAGAGCTCACTGGATATTGACCTGTATCGCAGATCCGAAGCGGATAAGTTCTCAGTAAAAGAAACAAAACCGATAGAACCCGTCACAAAAAAAATCACTGGGCTTTCTTTCTCACACACACAACATGAGATATCTTCAACTATTCTGATGCAAAGAACCTGAATCAGGTGGATCAACTTGTGATAAGTGACGTCATTGTTTAAAACACAGAGGAGAAAGCGCTATTGTACACGGCGTGCCATAGCAGGAGGGCGGTGTGAGATGAAATGCCTTGGAGAGGAGGATGCTGGGAACTTTGGTCTCTGTCCAGCAGGTTGTTAACAGGCACAGCGGGGTGATCCAACAACAAAAAGCCTGTGTCACTCGCTTACTCAACCCCACACAAACACAGCAGGCGAAACACGCTGGACTCTCCAACTGCATTGTGCTCCACCACAAACACTGACATAGTGACTCGGTGTTATGACATGACTAAGTGCACATGGGCACTGTACGGATGGTGCTGGCAGTGGGTTTGTGACACTAACACTGCTTCTAGATGATCTGTTTCTTCACAAATACCATTGAGTTCCCAGAAAGCCCCGAGTGAGCCACGAGTTCACAAGCCTCTCAAGCTAAGATTAACAGGTTTTTTAATTAGGATTATACGTATTGATAATTCGGTCCTGGAAGCAGATGTTTTTGCCAAAAAAAGGCAAAACAGTATAGACCTATAATTTTAATGATATCAGGTTTATGCTGTAACAATCTGTGATTACATTATAATTTAAAGCAAATAATAGTAAAAGTAATAATATTCAACAGCTATTGTATATTATTTCCATTAGATTTGGCTTTTGAAAGAAGTCTCTTATGCTCACCAAGGCTGCATTTAATTGACTGAAAATACAGTAAATATTTTGTGTAATATTTCAATAAAAACAAACTTTTCTATTCTAGTATACATTTTAAAATGTCATTTTTTCCTGTGATGGCAATCCTGAATTTGATATTACTGGCCAATCAATTTCGAAAACAGTTATTCAGTATAATATCTTTTATAGAAGCAACGATAGACATTTTCAGGATTCTTTGTAAATAGAGAATACATACAGTTTTTTTCTTCTTTTTTTTTTTTCCTTTTTTTACAAAAACAAAACAAAACAAGAGAAACAAGAGAAACTATTATAACATTATAAATGTCTTTACTCTCACTTTTGATCAATTTAATGCATCTTTGTTGATAAAAAAAATATTTTAATAATTTCTTTAAAGACAAAATCTTACCTAAGCTTTTGAATGTTAGTGTATGTGAAATATCAGTTATATCTAATAAAAGCATCAGTGATTAGACTGCTGTTGAAAGCATTGGGGTGGTTTTATAGAAATGAGACCTATAATATCGACCGTCATTAGTAATAAATGCATGTCTATCTGGGCACGTCTAATGAAAACACAACTATATAAAGTCAAGCTGTTTATAATGACGCAATGTTTCCACATCAACACGCCCAGATCTCTAAACAGTCATTACGCTTCACCTCGAATGACTAAAATTGCAGGATCCTTAAAAAAAGTTCTTCTGCAGCCAAATACAGAACCACCAGCAAGGAGAAACAAAGCAACGCGTAAAACAATTGCATCTGCCTTTAAATTTAGAGGACAGCTGCTTCCTCACACTTGACCAAATATCATGGTTTAAAAAGGACATTCTGCCTTAACGACGGA